>JABFFJ010000138.1:0-80425 GCA_013623715.1 Fusarium verrucosum
CCGCTGCCCCCGTCTGCACCAGCTCCGCTCCCATCCCCAACCCCCCCGCCACATGCGGCCAGCAAGGCAAGGTATCCTGCCGCAACTCCCAGAAGCTCGGCAAGTCATTCTTCGTCGAAGATGTCAACGGCTGCGCCACCCAATGCGCCAAATCAGAAGACGGCTGCACAACCTTCTCCTACAACCCCAAGTCCCGCATCGGCGGTGGCCAGTGCCAGCTGTACAGCTCTATCCTCGAGAACCTGTACTTCACCTCCTCCAACTCTGGAACCAAGTTCTACGACCTGGACACCTGCTTCAAGTGCGCCACCGGTGATGAGCCTACTCCTCCTGCCACGTGCCCCAAGTACAAGGCTGTCTTTGAGCGCTGCGGTAAGAACACGCACTGCGGAACAAAGGGCTCCATCACCTACGGGGACCGTATCACTGGTGCTGGTGATGCGGCGTCGCTTGTCAAGTGTGCCAAGAGCTGTATTGAGTATCCTGGCAGCGCGTGCAAGTACTTCAGCTACGAGGCTGCTTTCTTCCTTACGCCTGCCAAGTGTAAGCTCTACAGGAGTGGACAGGTTGTCAAGGATAGTTACTCGCATGTCAAGTTCTACGAGCCTGAGTGCTTTGCTTGCAAGACTACCTAAGTGAGGAGAGGGTGAAAGTCTAGAATAAAAACTTTTCTTTTTCGAATTCTATGACTTTGAAGGTTGAGTGGTCAGGGGAAGTAGGATAGCATTTTATGTAATTAATTCCTTTTTGTAAGATGTCGTATATATGACTTGGACAACCATTACTGTCCCTGATCGATCTACTGAGCTTGCTGGTGAAGCATGTGCCAAATACTCTGTGACTAGACCCGGTAGACGTGTCATGATCGTGAATGTTTGTTATTCATCAGTGGGAGTTCCCATATCGACAATGCCAACCCCTTTGTAGTCTCACCAAACCCGTGGCGCCTTGCTTTTCCTCGTCCTTTAACTTCTCCGTATCATACACGCTAAGTCAGGTAACAATAATTTACTCCTCGGCTCATAACAAACTGAAACCACGCCCTCAGTTCCCTAGACTTCCCTCACTCTCCATCTGTCGTCTCTCCTTCTCCATCTTCAACTTGGCCTGTCTTTCTGCTCTCTTCATAGCAACTGACACTCATTAGCACAAATCTCTCCTCTCAACCAAGAATAACTTACTTTGCTTCAACAGACCATAGCTTACAACCAATAAAATCGGCATCCCAATCATAAGCTTGAGCCACTTCCACTCCATCTGTTTATACCTCTTCTTATAATCGTCCTTTTCCGCCTTCTGCTTCTCCTCCTTCGTCATGTTCCTCTTCCTCTTCTCCTCCTCGTTCATTGTCATCTCCTCTGCTTGTTTTGCCCTCAATCTAATCCCTGCAGATGCTTTCTTTGCGCTTTCTCTCGCCTTATCATCAGACTGTAACTTTATCGCCTTCTTATTCTTCTTTGTTCCCTCATCTGCACGTCGATCCCGGTTCGTTGGGGTTGTAGAGAATGCGCATATTGGGGAGATTTGTGGACGGCGGAGAAAAGGACACGAGGCTCGAGTGAGGGCGCTTGATGCCAGTCTTCGTGGCGCGGTGTGTAGTGACATTGTATCGACGTAGTTGAACGAGTGACGAGCACAATTGGTGAGTGTTGAGTGTTTGCTAAAAGTTCAAGATTGATGGATTCAAGTGGAAACATTCACTAATTTCTTATCGATAAGCCGAACTCCAGACAGCATCTAACGTCACCAAATCTCAGTCTTACAGATAAATCACTTCACAATAATAAACATCATTCGAGCCAAATTTTGAATGTTAACTAGCGTTCTGCTTCATTTTAATTATGCAATTATATAATCTTCCCGAACGCCTTTTACAACCATTGTCCATTTGCAACCTTCATTCTTAACAATGTTCAAGTACCCCCAATCAGTCGTCATCAGTATAGCGAGGACCAGTAGCCGCAGGAGTCTCTGGAGGAGCATATGCTGCGGGTGTAGGAGCACCGTAGTAACCAGGCGTGGGAGCACCAGCCGCGGGAGTAGGGGCTGAGTCTGCTCCCCATCCAGCTGACCAAGAAGCTCCCGGTGTAGGCGCGCTGATGGCAGCAGGTGTAGGTGCAGAGTAGGCTCCAGGCGTAGGAGCACTCAATGCACCGGGAGTTGGGGCGCCAAGCGCTGCGCCGGGTGTAGGAGCGTCGTACGAATTCGAACCCGATCCTGCTGAGTATCCCCAGGAATCGTTACCACTGGCTCCAGGAGTTGGCGCCGAGACTCCCCAAGCAGGAGTCTTGGATCCCGATCCCCAGCTGTCGCCTCCACCATACGCAGGTGTGCGCGACCCAGCACCGAAAGCATCTCCAGGCGCAGGAGTTCTTCCACCAGCCTGCCAAGCGGGTGTGCGTCCACCAGAGCCATAAGCAGTACGGCTGCCGTCGTAAGGGTTGACAGTTCGCGATCCATCTGCCCATGCGGGGGTTCGCGCACCCGACATATCTTGGGCCTTCCAAGCAGGTGTTCGTCCACTAGCTGCTGCAGGTGCTACATCATGTTAGCACAATCAAACTAATGCAATGTCCAAGAAACTTACTTCGTGATCCCCAAGCAGGCACTCGTTCCGAGCCACTACCAGCCATAGGCGTGCGAGAACCGCCCTGCCATCCTGGTACTCGATCACCACCTCGTCCAGCACCGCCGCCATATCCACCACGACCTCCTCGGCTGGCAATGTCAATTGTTGCTCCTGTCAGCTTGTTCTTGAAGCTGAGACTGTCCTTGGGCACCGTAATTGTTTTGCTCTTTGTGTGAAGCTCAACGCGAGCATGTGTATCTGTCGTGTCCTTGACAATACCCAAAAGACCCTTGTAGGCTCCCTTCCTGATAATGACAGTCTGTTCAAGTGCCTTATCTCGGCCAAATGATCTGGCTTGTTGCACGGGCTTGTTCTCGTTGCCGTTCTTGTGTAGCTTCAGAGCCGGGTTCATCGCGGTCAAGTCAGGACTAGATGATGCAGCAGCCACACGACCTCCCTTGGCTGCAATGGTGTTGACCATACTGGCCTTGGTGACGAAAACACCCGCATTCTCCTTGCTATCGTTGGTGTGCAGGAACACGTACGAGCGGTGGATGTGGATGATTTTGCCCTGGCGTTGTTGGCCTGTGTACTCCTTGACAACATCCTCAAGTCGAATCTCAGAACCATGGCGGTCTGCAGCGACAGCCGTCTTTCGCTTGGGCAGCTTGTTGGCAATCTGTGAAGGCATAACCTGGCGAGTGTCTCCAAACTGGTCAAGGACAACCAGTGACTCACGATCAACCTTGACAACGCAACCAACAGTGGTGGGATCCAGTTGCACTAGATCATGAAGAGAGTACTGTCCTAATGATCCTTGTCCACCGATATCACTTGCTTCGCGTAGATCCTTGCTAAAGACAGTGACTTCTGAGTTGGTCTGATCTGTCAGAAGGGTGACTTGATCATCCTTGATGTTGACAACCATTCCAACCTCATCGCGGAACTTGCTGCCACCAATGACCTTGACGTGATCACCAACCTTGAAGCGCTTTCGAAGAGCTCTGATAGGAACATCAATCTCCTGGCCCACAAGATCACCTTCAGTAACAGTGATCGAGACGACATCAGAGTGGACTCGCATAGCCTTGCCGACAACTCCCTTTTGCTCGCCAGTATAGACTTCGACAACATCGCCAGGGAGATACGTAGCAAGGGCGTTGCTGTCCTTGAGGCTGTGTGCCAATGCCTTCAGATCAAGGTTCTCAGTTCCATCCTCAGCACCTGAGGCGAACCGGGTAACTTCCTCGAGCGAGGGGTTGACATCGGTAACCGTAAGCTGTTGGATCTTTATATCCTTGACCTGGAAACCGTTCTCAAACTCGTCGCCCATGTAGGTCCAGGTACCAGCGGTAGGGTTTCCTTGGATGTGTCGGGGATGGCGCTTTCGGGCTTCAACCTCGCTGAACAATCTCTGAGGTGGCTTGGGGCCAGCCATACCAAAAGTTCGCTTGCGCTTTCCATTGGCATCAACTCCAGAGAAGGCATCGTCTCGCATACCATAGTCCAATCTGGGAATGAAACGAACACGGGCCTCCAAGCCGTTCTCGGTGACATCAATGACCTGAGCAAGATCGCCATTGTGCTTCATGGGTCTTCGAAGACGGACCCAGGCACCCGGCTCCAGAGTAGGTGTCTTGGAAACGCGGAACAGCTCGGGCATATCCTTAATATCAACCAGAATCATCTTGGAATGAGGATACACATTAAGCATACTGTCCAATCCCTTCAGAATATCGGTTTGACGTCGGGCCTCGACATAGACAAATCCCTTCATGACGGAGTCGACGCCTCCACGTTCGAATGCAGCAGTGATGGCCAGTTCATCTTTAGTGCCGGCTCGCTCTTCAATGCGCTTCATGATGGAAAAGACAACCTCCCGCTCCTTGCCTTCTTTACATCGTACGGCCCAAATGCTGGGGTCATCCACACTAGGGAGGAGTAGCCGCTTGGGAACGACAGATGCATCTCTGAATCCCTTGCCAGAGCGTCTGTTGCCGTATCTCTGTCGCAGGATCTCGGCCTGTTTCTCGGCGTCCATGCTGGAATCCATCTCGCGACGGCGATCGAGTTCGCGATGTCGTCGGTCATCGTCGATACCGGTCTCGGCAATATCGTCTGGGTGATCGTTTGTAATGAAGTCTCCTATCTCCTCGCCCAGCAATTCCTCATCCTCGCCTTCGTCTTCATCGTCGACCTCGGCTTCGATATCGAAGAAATTGGCACCTCGTTCCTTTCTGCGCTTTCTGCGATGGCCCTAAAGGGGGTCAGTATTGATGGAGGGCAAGCAGGCAACGCGCCAATGCAAGACAAAGTCTGCTCACCTGCTGGACATCCTCATCTTCGTCATCCTCCTCTTCCTCCTCATCTTGTTCGTCATCGTCATCGCGACGCTTGCCAGTTTCTTCCTGTTCCTCATCTTCATCCTCATCGTCATCATCGGCGTGTCGCGACTTGGAAGGTCGCTCATCTTCGTCATCGTCATCATCGCGAGGAACGGGACTATCGTTGCGCTTCACTTTCCGATCGTCGACATCTTGCTCGTCGTCGGATATATCGACTGGAGCAGGGTTAAAATCTTCTTCGTCTTCAGAGTCGTCGAAGCGCGAAGCGTCGTGGGAGGAGGACATGGTGGCGAGAGCCGCGCGACACGTATCGTGTCTAGAATAATTGTCTGGAGGATCGTCGCTGTGGTATGAAAGAAAAAAGAAATTAAATGTGTTCGATGTGAAAGAAGAAGAATAAAAGCCGCTTGATGGATGACAAAGATAAACAATGAACGAGGTTCAATGAACTTTGGAGTCTAATGTTTGAGCTTCAGACGGCAAAATGCCGGGCCTTGTGCACTGCATAACTCGGTATAATTGGTGGGTCGTGTTGTGCAGCATCACTGTGGGTCTTGAACACTGATGAAGAACTGAATGAAGCCTCAAAAAAGAAAATACTATGCTTCATTGTTGAGTCTTTGAAAATCTTAAAATTGACGTTCAATGCGGTATTGGCTCAAGGAATGCCCTCATTCAAGTACCTCAACTCTAAATTGATGCGTTGGGACGAAGTGCACCCAACAATGCAGACCAGCGCAGTGAATCAGAGCCGACGACGACACATCGCTCAGAGACTGGGACGTGATTAGCAGTTCAATTATAAGTTCCCCAATAATCACCATTTTAGAGACATACAAGGCCAGGAATTTCAGTTCAAGACCAATAAATGTCAGCTGAACGACAAAGCAAACTTCAACTCATCAATTCAGCCGATATCTGGTTATAGTCATATATTGCACATATCTTCATCTATATCTACTCCAAGGCTAACTCCCACCAGCGCCATCCTCTATACCCTCTCATCCCTCGAACCAGCCCAGACTTTTGTACCACAAGCTGCAGTCCAACGTTGCGGAATCCTATCCTCATGCACATCGATATCCTATGAAGCGCAAGTGTCCAGGATATAGGCTCGTGTTTTTTTTTATATCGACCAGGCCCCAACCCAACCGCCAACATTTTGATCCCCAGCATCTCGAGTATACCACAGATGCTCCCAATCAAACTTATAAAAACCCCTTGCAAATGAAAACTCCAGGCTTTGCGGAATGCAGTATACCTACCATATACCCTTAACCAGCCACATTCTACATGAATCGAGCAACGTTTCTGGCCTAGAGACAGAGCCTCTGTTCTGTTCTGGCCTACACTTTACTAATGCTTTTTGCCAGCCCATTACTGCTTCTTCACATGACTCGTGTTCCCCAGATACCACGTCCTGCACCTACGCCGAGCCACTCGCCGTACTCCGAGTTGGGTAGTTGAGGTACCCAGCCTAGGTTTCCGACTTCGTAATCACATTGCCAGCTAGCAACAGGGCTTCTGGGGTTCTCCGGTTGAGGGGCGCCGTTCATGGGCTGGCTCGTGTTGTAGAGATCCCAGAGGAGGACCTGGCAGTCGTCACCGCCTGAGGCGAGCATACCCCGTCGGTGAGGCGACCATTCGATACAGTTGATGTTTCCACCGTGGCCACGTAGTTCGAGCAGGGCCTGGCCAGGTTGTCGTACATCCAGGATGCGAATAGCGTTAGAATCTTGAGCAAAAGTAGCAAGAAGATGCGTATCGTGAGGTGAAGTCGCAAGCCGTAGGAGTGGAGGAGGGTTAGCCATCGTTTGCTGAGCCAGTGTTGGACTAACACGGCCACCGTTGGGGTCTATGAGGTCAGCATATAGTAAAGGCAAAGTGGACGATCAGCTTACCTCTCTCTTCCTTGCCCGTGGGCTCATAAATAATTGTTGAATGCTCCAAACTTCGGAGATCAAACATACGAACACTGCCGTCTTGACCGCAGCTCACAAAAACATCCACACTCTTGGCGCAGAACCTGACATCATAAACCTCTTTATCGTGGGCAATGAGCTGGGTCTTTGCCGTAAGCGAGGGAATATCCCAGATGGTACATGTCGTGTCTATGCTGGAGGTAATGATGAGACTGGGGGAAACGGTGTTCCAATCGAGTGACGTTAGAGGCGCGGTATGATCCGGTGTCTTGGAGTTGGAGAGTAGAGCAAGGGGAGTCAATTTGGTGATGGGGTTGTCGCGACGACCAATGGTGTTGCTGGGCGTAGCGGGATTCTCGTTGGGGAGAGACCACAAGCGCAGGTGGTCGCCGGAAGTTGCGAGCAGGTCAGTAGACTGCTTCTGCGACGAGGGCGGCTCCCATAACAGACGGGTCACTGGATAAGAGTGGGTGGCTTCGGCAGCTTTGGTAAATTCGAGACTAAACTTGGATGAACCGGGTGTGTAGACATCTTGAGGAGTCGGTGTGACATGGCTGTCGAGGATTTGAATCTATCAAGATTAGCGGTGGATGATAACGATTCGCGAGCGTTGGACGCACAAAGTTATGGCCATCCTCCAAGTAACTTCCCACAGCTAATTTACCAGCCCCGTTGCCCTGGGCAGGCCACTTGCACCAGTCGAAAGCATAAATGGCCCATGGCGCGAGGTAATTGCTTGTTCCTGGCTGAATACTATTGGCTTCATATCCCATAGCAGCTCCAGCGCCATCCGACATGGTCGAATCGGCGCGGGGACGAATATCAGCCAGGCCAAGAGGGGTGTTGGAGATGGTGCGCTGAGAGCCGGGAGCATTGTATCTGGCGGGATCGATTGGAGACATCAAGTGCGAAGAGGAAGCACCACTGGGAGTAGTGGGAGTGTATGCGTGATAGTTCGAAGGGCCATCGTAGCCAGCGGCTGGGCTGGAGCGGGAATAGCTATGGGACATGCTCAGCGGGGGTTTGCTCGCGGCGGCGGCGGAGGGCGAGTTTGAATAGTCGTGGATCGGCTGGCCGTGCTGCGAAGGGATCTGCAGGGGCTGCTGTACGTGATGAGGGTGCTGCTGCTGGTGTTGAGCTGCTTGCGACGGCGGCTGGTGGGGGACGGAAGAGGCAGCGGGAGAGGACTGCTGCATCGGCGAGGGCAGGTTGGGCGAGGCTGGGGCGCCGCGAGCGGACAGGCCACCACCAGCGGGTTGGAGGACGTTGGGCACCGAAGAGTTGGAGGGGTCCCTGTAATGGTGGGAGTTTAAGGGCGAAGATTCGAACTTGATCTGAGGAGGGTTTTCGTATTCCTGCGGTGACATGGAAATCGGAGCACCAGTTTGGCTCAGACCCGACATGTGCAATTCGTCGTGCTGGGGCTGGGGTTGAGGACCGGATCCAGAGCCAGAGCCAGAGCCAGCAACTCGAGGAGCGGACGCCGCAGATGCTGCAGACATGGAGCCCACCTGCGTCTGACGCAGCGAAGGAGTAAATTGCTGTGATTGGCTCATGGCTGGAAGGTATGAGTGACGCTTGGCTTAGTACAGTAGCTCGGCCTCTGTTTGACGGACCTGGCCTGGCCTGGCTGGGGCTGGGGCTGGCTGATTTGCTCGACAAGCCTCAAGGTGGCCTGGCGCCAAAGGCGGAGGGGAGCGATGGAATGAATAGCAGCAACGTTGGAGGAGAAAGAGACACGAGGAGGAGGATGTAGGTGACAGTGCAAGACGAAACCGGGTAGTCGTTAATAAAATCGAGGTGGAGAAAATGTGTGCCCGTGTGTGTGTCCCTTACACCTAAGCTGGCTCGTGAGGAGGGTCGGCAGTTGATAAGCCAAAAGATCAGCAGTCCCGTCGCGTTACTAGGTAATGAATGTTAAGAGCGTTGGCCAAAAGATTGAGACTGAGGTGTTGGCGTCTCAATCTGAAAAGGTAAAAAGAGGAAGCGGAAATTTTGACGAGATGCAAGAAAGATTGCGACGCGGGAGGTGTCAGGCGCAAGCAAGCAGCAAGGTTTCGATCTGCTGGTCTGGTCTGGCCCAGTCTAGTTTGGGCTCTGGAGAAGGGCGGAGGGGTTAGGTAGGTAGTTAATAAGGAAAGGTTGAGATGAGCTGCCGGCTGATGGCGGAGATGGATGACACGGGAGTCTCCCGAAGATAGAACCCTAAGGAGAAGAGGCAATACTAATGTTAGTTCTGTTCGAAGGATTGTCGAAGGATGGCGTTGTAACTTAATTGTTCAGCAGCATTACTTAGGTGGTTACTTAGTACATTGAGTTTGGGGTTTTCTGAAGCTTCTGTCTGTTATTCATGACAACCAGAACCTTACTGATAAGCAAACTTGGAAGCTTAAAGTTCTTTGTTGCCAAGAGTTGTTTGATCCCTCAACCCCAATCCAGGGATATCTTTATTCCCCTTGGCTGTTCAAATCATAGATCTATTTAAGTAGAGGTTTCATATAAGTCATCTGAAGCGCTGGTAGGCGTATGGAATCTTGGCCTTTCTACACTCTGCATGAACACAAGGTATCAGTATCAAAACTATACTGCATATTGTTTCATCATGCAAGGCTTTAAAGAACTCCTCAAGCCGTTAAAGCTGAAATAATTATGCAGTATTAACGGTTCAATTTAGTCTTCATTGCAATATCTTAGATGGCGCAAGGCTCGTGGGCATACCACGTGAATAGTATCATTAGAACTACTCAAATCTTATTGAGATTTATCTGTGATTCCAGGTATTTCTTAACATACATTAGCCAACAAGACTTGCGCAGTCTAAATAGAAAAACAGACCATTAAACAAAAGCTTATCGTCTAAATGCATACAATGTAACCAACTTCATCTCATCACATGAAGATGAAGCCCGTGACGCGGTTGTAGTACAGATTACAGATGACAGACAGATCCACCCCGCCGGTCCTGTGCTGTGGATTTTATGTGTGGATCGCAGTAGGTCATAGCAAAACAGACCCCAGGCCAGGTGGGCACATGCCATACCATCCCTCCCCGGACCGTGTCCAAAGCTCCCATCCAGTCAAGCTTCACCAAGCTCTTGTGACCTTCGACAACAACTGCAGCGACTTTGGTTTTGCACCTCGCGCAATTATCATATCACCAGATATTCCGATACTCTACAGCTAATCTGAAGCACAAGAGCTACGCAACTCACGGCTCGATAGACTTCAAGCCGCGTCTACCCGACCGAAGCATATATGCGACATCCTCCAATATTGCGACGACATTCTCCATCCATCCAACCCCCGATCGTCGCGTGTCCCTAATTCTACTACATACTAAACCATAATGTCTCCTCCTTCTATTCTCGATCGTATTTCTAGTCCGCACCGACGAATTCCCAATCCACTCCGAAGCCCTCCTCCCCGCGAAGTCAGCGAGTACGACTTAGACGAGCTCGAACCTCGGAGCGATGATCCTCTCTTCGACCAAGAACCTCCACGCCCTAGACTAAGAAAGACGATAGAGCCTCTATCAACTACGTCAACCCGGCGATCCTCTTCACCTGCTTCATGGGACAGCAAGCATCGTTATGACAACTCCCCTTCCCGAACAAGATCGAAACCGATCTTCGCAGGTCCACCGCCTCCAATCACATCATCAATTCTGATCAATCAAAATCCCTCTCGACAACCAGCCTATTCAAATCACGGCGATAACAGTCGAGGCTATGGGCTGCTCTCACCGAGTCATTTTGGATCGAATAGCAGTCCCAGCCAAAATCACTTAGATAATCGCCCACGTCTCGATTCAATATGGAGAAGCTTACAACGGCGAGAAAAGGCTTTGGAACGGGATATTCAACAGCTTTTAGATCTTCAGGCGTCAGGTTTGGTCGCTGGTAGCGGAGATGGAGGTTCTGAGAGCAACTTTGGAAGCGATACTGGTACTGGAGAGAGTACCTTCTATTCTGCAACTACCTCAAGATCTCGAATGGCGAACTCGCTGCATATGCCGACACGATCCGCACCAGACGGAAGTGTCATTCCAGTGCGACAACCCGCCCCAAACAAACCTCGCAGTCTCAAGTCGGCTCGAGCTGGTCTACAGCGGTCCATGGCCGCCTTGTCGGATTTGAAAGCAGAGGAGGACTCTCATCTTAACACGGCGCTGGAGCAAAGAAAGGATGCTCTAGCATATCTTGACAAGATGAGCAAACGGAGGGACGATATATATGCTGAGCTTCATTCCCTGGAGGACAATGAGGAAGAACCTTTAGGTCAGGAGATTCGCGAGCTAGCAGCAGAACAGCAGGTGCTAGATCACGACATACGACTTCTTGAGGAGAAACTAGTTGGGATGCGAAATCGACGCAGATGGGTGCGAGAGAAGATTGATGACGTTAAGAATCGACGAGAAGCTGGTTTGAGCGGATACAGGGCTGCCGGCAGAGACGTGGACACAGAAGTTCGAACGCTGATGCAGAGACCGCCCATTGCGCCGCTGGATATTGATGCACTTGGCTCTAGTGCAAAATCACGGTCAAAGGAGAATCTCGACATGCTTCGAGGTACCGAATTTCTACAACTCAGACCCGAGCGCAGAACAGTCGAGATGGCGAGAACATGGTGGCAGGGGGAGATTGCTGTGCTTGAGCGTCGCAAAGCGCAGATATCAGAAGACCGACAGGCTTTAATGCAAGGCTCTGAAGTATGGTCCGAGGTCACAGGGCTCGTCGCACAATTCGAGGCAAAATTAAGGGAACTTATCAAGGCTAGCCAAGCAGGAGATGTCGATGAAGAGCCTCGACAAGCTGCGATCCGAGAACGGCTTTCTGAGATGGACACTGTTGTTGAAGAGTTGGAGAAGCGATTGCAGTTGGCTGAATCCAAACACTGGAATCTCCTCATATGCGCGATTGGCGCAGAGCTGGAGGCGTTTCTTGAAGCCAAGGCTGTTCTCAGGTCAACATTCGGAGTCCCTGATGGACCTATCACTATAGAGGATCTGGAACAGAATGGATCAACTAATAAGACGGAAGAAGAGAGCCGAGAAGAAAGTCACGATGAGAGCGATAATGAAGTTCCCGCTGACTTGTTGGTATCTCGAATCGAGGATCACGACCGCGATCCTCCAGATAGTCCCCAGCAGCAGAGCGTGGTATTGAGACGGGATAGCTCAGAGAACGACGTTCCAGCTGAGTTTCTAGCAGAGCATCAAGACCAGACCAAGATCGACTAGGGGAAAGATATTGGGGATGGCTGGGTGATTAGGATTATGAATAATGAAAGTCAAGACAGGGTAGATTTGGATAGTATGGTTCAGTTTACGTATTCTCGAGACGATTCACGATGATAAGATAGAATGCCTTGCTTGTGCTTGTGCTTGTTGTTTCAGTGTCATATCCAATTCATGCAAAGTCATATATATCCGAACGCCTATCTGAAACCCAGCGCGTCGAACGCGTGTCTGGTAGCTTTGATCATTTCTCGCGTGGTAGGAAGTTGAGTGGTTGTCCATGGTATCAATAGCTTAAAGAATCGCACGCCGTCGCTCATCGTTTTCGCTCAAAATAGCCGCTCGAGCCGGCGATGGCAACGGATTGATCCATGACCCATTCGCCGACGCCGAGGTATCTATCAATCCAGCCGGTGAATTCCTTGTTCTCGCCGGCGACCTTGTCCGTCTTGAAACTATCGTTTTGTTGTGTTAGATGAATCGAATCGGGGGAGGTTGGGGGGATTGCTGCTCACGTCAAACCGGTAGATCGCTTCATACCGGCGAGGAAGGCCGAGACTGAGAGGGAATTAGCTGACGAGAATCGCATCGAGGTAGGGATTGCAACTTACAGAGAACGGCGTCAAAGGCATAATGTGTCAACCGTCCGACCTTTGACCAGAGTCCCAGAGTCAGCAGGTTGAGGAGCTGTAAGAGGAGTCTTAGACTGACGGTCCTCAAGGGCATCGCTCCGAAGGGGGAGAGTGGAGATGGGGATGGGGAGGGAGGAAACAGGTACATACCACCATGATGCAAGTGTTTTTAGGCTGTGAGTATTGTAACTTTAGATTTCCGTCGGGGGGCAACGTTGGATGATGTCGCGGTGTGCAAGCGCAGCTCGTGAATGGTGTCGTTTTCTGGATCTAACCTGGGCTTAGCCTGGGTCGTCATGCGATACAGAGTCAACAGTAACACAGCCGAGGCGGGAACAAGCGGAAGTGGAGAATCCGGCGACCCGGCGCCGAAACCTCCGGGGAAGAGCCATTTCGTAGGTATCACGTGTTTTTGGCCCAGGGATTTGGATCTGATCTGTTGCAGGTTAAGTTACAATGCAAAACACTACGAGATGGATGTCAGACAGGCTTGATGAGATGTTATTGGTATCATGTCATACGTATGACTAGACTCAAGATGGAATGGTCATCTTGGAACATGGCATGCCAAAGCGGATATTTGTTTCAAGAATCTCAGGGTGTAAATAACTCAGCATGCTCATCTCAGCGAAAGACCCTGATATGGATCTCGAGAATTAATCAATCAATCAATCAATGGGGCTCAGCACGTTGCGACATGCAGCCGCCGCTAGTCTCAGAGACAACGGCTCGTTCGTTCGCATTCGGCGTTATTACAGAAAACCCACTCGCAACTTTTTTCACCTCAGCTCTGACGAGAGAGGGGTTCAAGGGTCCAAAAAGTCTTCGCCGAGTGCATCGCCGTGTCTATCCCAAGAAGAGCAAGACGAGGGGTTAGATAGTAAGAGTCAAGTCATGAGCAAAATCCCTCACTCATGAGGGCTCCTCTTTTTCGCGCAACCAACCCCCTCCCGGCGGCGCCAATCTTTTGACAATAAAAGTTTACCCAACGGGCTTGGTATCTACCGATATCTGAGAATGAGTCGTCAAAGTGCCGTTACTCAATGCGATGAGCTGTGTCTGGGATATTAATCGTGCCTATTGGTGGGGAAAGGCGGCTGTTGTAAGTGAAGTGGGTTCGCTATTTTTCTGTTGAAAGGACGGACAGGACATGACATGTCGGTCAACCAAAGCCATCCATGGCAAAACCGGAGATCGGTTAGTCAGGAGATGGGGGTCCTATCTGAAGAGCTGAATGATAGCGACCCAATAGTGATCTCCGCGGCCATGATACAGCTCTGCGTGGTATGTTCCGTCAAGAGATGGACGGTTAGAACTGATGTTGATGGCTGGAACTTAGGCTGAACCGAGCAGAGGCCAAGGGAAAAGGCGTTGAGCTCAAGGGTGGTGAGTAGAGTGATAGATAAGAGACGTTATTCTCTCGCGTCATAGACACAGCCTCGTTTATAGATCTGTTGAACTCGTCATGACATTCATCAACAGTAATTAACGTCCTGCCAGAAAAGGAAGAGAATAACGAACGACCCATAATGAAATTGATGTGTATCATGCCAAGAAGTCTCCAACCCCTTACCTGTATGCAATAGTAACACAAACCTCAACCCAATCGCAACAGCATGCCTAGCAAATAACTGCTTGATTGGTCTTTTCCCAGCCCAATCAAAGTTTGATGACTGTTGTTGAGACGTTACGAGCTCAGGTGAGGGCAACCTATGCTTGCTCCAAGGTGAGCGAGTAAGACTTGGTTGTTGTCTGTTGGCACCATCAAATACCCTGCCTCCTGTCGGTGCTCAACGAATTGTATTGGATTGGGTCAAGGAGTACATATACGGTCAGTGGTGAGCGGGGGATTTACCTCATTACAGGAATGCTCTACAGGTGCAGTGCAGCCATTTAGCATAGATACATTTGTTTAATGTCAATCCACTTTCAGAATTTGGCTAATTTGAAGCAGCACCAGATCAGCCTGCCAGTGACAACAGATACGTGCCATTTTGGAGTGGATAATGGATAACAACAGTTCGTGAAGGACAAAACAAAGGCGCTGGAGCTACTGTCGGATGCTGCAGTAGCGGCGGAGTGCTTTGCCCCGAAATTGCCGCTGTAACTTGCAAAAGTTGTAACGATGAATGGAAAAAAGCCACCAAATACCAAGCGCGATAGCGGGGTCGAGTTTGGTGGGGGAAAATACTGTAGCTACGCAACTTGAGGAGGGCGGGCAAGACAACAGCTCCGAATTGTAGTCTTCAAGAAGAGACGAGATGGGTAGAAGGAAGAGTTCTGATCTTGAATTTTATACAAGAATAGATTTCCAGACAGTCAAAGACTCATAAGTTAACTTCACTTGGTAAATATCTAATCTAAGCCCTGGAAGCTTGCATATCACAGGAGCGGGGTGCAAGGAAGCTCCCCATAATTTTGAACCAGATCGCCAGAAAAGAAAAAAGAAGGGCAGAAAAAAGCTCTCCAAATCTCAACCACAGCGAGCTCAGACACCGAAAAAAAGACAAATCAAAGCGGGCGTCCTATGAACTCGCCGTACTAAGTACATCTCAGGTAAGTACTCCGTAGCGCTACTACTGGCTTGGCTCTTACCCCCCCCCCCCAGTCATGATGGCAGTGATTTCTCCGTGAGGTACAAAGATTTGTTGATTGGGGAGCCAAAGCCAAAGTACCCCCCGTGCCCTGGGCTGCCTGAACCATTAAGCAAGCTGCTGTGCTGCTGAGCTGTTCAGCCGTTTTTTGTCTTTAATATCATCATCACCACACCAAAACTCTTCTTCTCCCTCTTCTCCCTCTTTTTCTCTTCCTTTCATCTCTCAACTCAACTCAACCTACCTTGTCTTACCAACGACAACAGATTTACCCTCCCGCCTCCACTCCCCCCTTACGCCTCGACCTTTGCGAGCTCACTCCCTCCCTCGAACGTCGTCGTCAATAAGAATACCAGGTAGAGCGCACGTTCCTCTGCCTCTCTGACCACATCATCCTTCTGGGTATTATCGTACGGTGCAACATTCGTACAACAAAATCCATATTATCCTGTAAGTCAACATGCTATTGTTGCTGTTGCTGTTACTCTCTCCTATCGCTGCTGCACCTGAATGGAGACGACACCTGTGGCTTATGCCCTGGGAGGGCTCTTTCAGCGATGGAAGCGATATGTGTGGTAATACCCGCCTTTGCAGATGCGCTTCTGGCCGTGGGTTGTGCTCCAGAAACACTGGATTCTTCGCGACCCATCTACCAGGTTGTTCTGGCCCGATTAGCGATTATCTGACGATTCTCAACTCGGCCCATCTACTGAGCTCATGGGTCGTCTTTTGTCCTCGCCAACCAAGCCAACCCTCCCTCCTCTGCATCGCGCCGACTACCTCTGCCCGCCGAAAAAATACCACGCCCTGTTGCTATCGCACTTCCCACCACGTCACTTAACGTCGGATCAGATCCACGTTGGCCCCATGTACTTGCCTACAGCTCACGGAAACATCCCTGTTGGTCTGCATAGCAAGTGCCCGCAGAACGACCTGATATTTCCCTATGCTACTCTGTACAATCAATCAGTTGATTGAGGGACACATACATATATCTCCCGTCCTTTCCAACTGTTCCGGCCTTGTTTCCTCACATCCTTCATTCTTTTGCAGCAGAGCTACCCCACCAACTACCTACGCAACAACTTGCTGACCACTTTCATAATGCCTCAGAGTCTCCCCCAAAGAAATACCAAGGGCACCATGGCTGCTACTGCTCAGGACCACCTCGAGTTCGGAGGCAAGATCTCATGGCTTGCCAGCCTCGACACCGCTTTCCGACCTCAGCGCAACTACCGCCGCTCTTCCATCATCTGCACCATCGGCCCCAAGACCAACTCTGTTGAGGCCATCAACAAGCTCCGAGATTCCGGTCTTAACGTTGTTCGCATGAACTTCTCTCATGGATCATACGAGTACCACCAGTCCGTCATTGACCACGCCCGTGAGTCTGAGGCTACCCACGCTGGCCGCAATGTTGCCATTGCCCTTGACACCAAGGGTCCCGAGATCCGAACCGGCAACACTCCCAACGATGAGGACATTCCCATCTCTGCTGGTCATGAGATGAACATCACCACCGACGATGCCTATGCCACTGCCTGTGACAGCAACAACATGTTAGTAGAATTAAAATTGCTGTATTTCCTTGGCTAACTCTTTTAGGTACGTCGACTACAAGAACATCACCTCTGTCATCGAGCCCGGTCGTGTCATCTACGTCGACGACGGTGTCCTCGCTTTCGACGTTCTCGAGATCGTCGACAACAAGACCATCCGAGTCAAGGCCCGAAACAACGGTGCCATCTGCTCCAAGAAGGGTGTCAACCTGCCCAACACTGATGTCGACCTGCCCGCTCTCTCCGAGAAGGACAAGTCCGATCTCAAGTTCGGTGTTCAGAACAATGTCGACATGGTCTTTGCTTCTTTCATCCGCCGTGCCCAGGATATCCACGACATCCGTGAGGTCCTCGGCGAGAAGGGCAAGAACATTCAGATCATTGCCAAGATTGAGAACCGACAGGGTCTCAACAACTTCAAGGAGATCCTTGAGGCCACAGACGGTGTCATGGTTGCCCGTGGTGATCTCGGTATCGAGATTCCCGCTGCTGAGGTGTTTGCTGCCCAGAAGAAGCTCATTGCCATGTGCAACCTTGCTGGCAAGCCCGTCATCTGCGCCACCCAGATGCTCGAGTCCATGATCAAGAACCCCCGTCCTACCCGTGCCGAGATCAGCGATGTCGGTAACGCCATCACCGACGGCGCCGACTGTGTCATGCTTTCTGGTGAGACAGCCAAGGGTGCTTACCCCGCCGAGGCTGTCCGAGAGATGCACGAGACTTGCCTCAAGGCTGAGAACACCATCCCCTACGTCTCTCACTTCGAGGAGATGTGCACTCTCATCAAGCGACCCGTCACCACTGTCGAGTCCTGCGCCATGGCCGCTGTCCGAGCCTCCCTCGACCTTGGTGCCGGTGGCATCATCGTCCTCTCCACATCTGGAGAGTCGGCCCGCATGCTTTCCAAGTACCGACCCGTGTGCCCCATCTTCATGGTGACCCGAAGCCCCACAACATCTCGATTCGCCCATCTGTACCGTGGCGTCTACCCCTTCCTGTTCCCTGAGACCAAGCCCGACTTTGCTCAGGTCAACTGGCAGGAGGATGTCGACCGACGAATCAAGTGGGCCGTCAACAATGCTCTTCAGCTCAACGTCCTCACCCCCGGCGACACTGTTGTCGTTGTCCAGGGCTGGAAGGGCGGCATGGGCAACACCAACACCCTCCGAATCGTCAAGGCCGACCCCGAGCACCTCGGCATTGGCCAGCTTGAGTAAAGCATTAAAAGTCTTTTAAGATGAACCTGGAGTGATGGGGGATTGTTTAATGCGCAAATTAAGTAATGATAGACTGGGCAATGGTTGTTTCCAAGGGTAGGGTACTGGTTTACGAGTTCTGAGTCACGTAAAGGAATAAACAGGGCAAGACCCTTTGCATCATATTGTTCGTTTCTGTGAATCGTGAAAGAATGTGTCGAGAAGGGGCTTATCATGACCCTAGTTCCTAGCTGAAAACTCAGAAGACATCGGATTACAGGCCGAGTTCCCGCCGTATGATGGCCAGGCATGTCTGTTTCATGACCCGCCTAGCTAACGCATGCAGCCAAGGATTAAAGGGCTGAGCTACGGAATGGCTCCGAGCTTGGAACCGGATCTCTCGATTCGAGGCGTACATCTTACCCCTGACGATACGATATATGATGACATGGCCAATGGTTTTGTGGTCCGTGTACACGGTGGTCCGATTATGTCAAGGTCGGTGATAGCCGATCTGGCATGATGTTGATGTCTGAGCATAATGTCGGTCCTTTATGTGAGTTGTGGAATATTAGGTTGGCTTGGCCTGGGTTGGGTGACTCAGGTGAAGCTTGTGGGTTGAGGTGTTTAGGGTTGGTGAGATGTCATGATGAAGTGATTTTTAGAAATTTGTAAATTTTATAAAGTCTATGGAAATTAAATAAGCCAGATAGAATATGATACCGTAGAAGTCTAGAGTCCACACCACCCTGACTCATCTTGTTGGAATGATATCTATGTACTCGCTGATAAAGTCTACGGCTTGAGGAAGCCATTGGGAATATGAGTAGGGTTTGATGAATTGCTAAAGTGAGCTTTGTGGGATTGTAGAACCGTTTATTGACGGTCAAGATGAGCATGTGATAACGCCTTGTCATTATTCGTGGTATACATCGGTTCGGGTCGAACCGCAGTGCATTCAACGGTCCTGCATCTCATCTGCAAGTCATGATGTCAGGCAACAGCCAATGCATGGCGATATACACAAGAGCAAATATGCCTTGATGTATGCCTAACAGCTGTGCCCATCTACAAATCCTTAATCTCAAACTTCTTCCTCAAATGCTCGCCATACTTTATAAACAGCCACGGCGCGGGTATCAGCGCAGCAGCAATGAATCCAAGAAGACTGTTTCCCCAGCCCATACCGAGTTTATCGTACATGGGGAGCCCGGCGAGAGGAAGGACGGCTCCAGCGATGGATCGCATGACAGCGTTGGCGGCGAGGGCTGAGGCTGCGTAGACGGTGAAGCTGTCGATTAAATACATTTGCAAAGACTATACTGTGTTAGGCTGATTCAAGGGAAGGAATAATAGGCTTACCATAAATATGACGAGGTTTCCGACGCCAATTACACAAGTTCCGATGAGAGGTGCAATC
Organism: Fusarium verrucosum; assembly: GCA_013623715.1. Classification (NCBI taxonomy): domain Eukaryota; kingdom Fungi; phylum Ascomycota; class Sordariomycetes; order Hypocreales; family Nectriaceae; genus Fusarium; species Fusarium verrucosum. The sequence continues at coordinate 19,474 of JABFFJ010000138.1, forward strand.
CAGTGTGTTTCATACTCAGCAGTCCATCCGTAGATAAAGAACCCAGCTGGAAGCAGAATGGCACCAATCCTCAGTGGTGGAAGTCGATTCTCAGGCTTCATCAACTCGGCAGGATCTTCAATACCCTCTGCCTTGGCAGCAGCAGCCTTCTTCTTCATGTCCCTATCACTCGAGAAGGAAAAGTACACCACGCCGATCATGCTGCCCACGCCAAGACCGAGGAATGTCAGGCCTGCGTTGATTGTGTTGAAGTGATAAATCTTCATAAACAGCGGCGTGAGACTTGTGAAGAGTAGGTAAAGGTATGCGTAGGCGAGACCGACGTAGACACCGCAGATGATACAGATTGGTGAGAAGATGAGCATCTTGAATGGACGTAGAATACCACGCTTGAAGTAATCTGCTGGGCTGAGGCCGGCGTCGAGTTTGGATCGTAGACGGTCGTTGCCTGTTTCTTTCTGGAGTCTCTTTGTCTTCCGTGCTAGAATGACGGGGGCGTAGGTCTCTTCTGAGGCAAAGAAGAAAATGAAGGATAGAACGCCAGATAAGATGGCGAGGATCCAGAATACCCAGCGCCAGCCTAGAGCATCAGTTACAAAACCACCAACAACGGGACCAATGATAGGGCCCAGGAGAGGACCGATGGAGAAGGCCGCCATTGCTGCACCGCGTTTCTCCTGGACGATCATATCGGCGATTGTACCGCCGCCGTTGGTGATGGGCGTTGAGCCAAACGTGCCCATGAAGAAGCGGAATACGATAAAACTAGCCATCGTGGGGGCTTTGGCGCAGGCGATGGAAAATACTAAGAGAGTTAGAATAGTATCGAATAAGAGGTGAAAACCTACCGATGAAACCAACATTGCAGCAGTGGTAGACTATGAGACGACCGTAGAGTTCGGATAGGGGAGCAAAGAGCATAGGGCCAGCGGCGAAACCGAGAACGTAGACAGAGACACAGAAGGATGCTAGTTCAGAGCTTTGACTTTGGAACTCGACCATAAGTTGCGGTACACCGGGGGCAAACATTGCTGTGATATCATGTTAGCTTTTCTCTATTGACAAGAAGCCATGAAAGGCTTGCGGGTTGGTGATGTAAAGACGAGGGTGACTTACACGAAGCGAGTGGTGTCGTAAATGTCAAGGCCGAAACAAGAACACAGTTAAAAACCTTCTTCCATGTTGGAAAATTATACGGATTTTGTCGGTCCTTATCGCCATCCCACCAAACAATGTCGCTTTCACTCTGTGTCTGCGAACCCTCTTCTTCATCTCTTATAGACCCAACTTCCTTGTCGTGCTTCTCTATATCAGTCGACTCTCGTGCTCTTGCATGTCTATGGCATGTGAGACTGGCTCGTTTTTGCTCGTCTGCTAGGGTGGGGATAAAGCCAATGTTGCTGGGAATGTCGGCGTCGTGGCCTTCAGCGATGGCCTCGCGGGTTTTTTCTTCGCGGGTTGGTTCGCGGGTAAGAGAGTGAGTTTTTGACTCGTGGCGAGTCAATTCATCGTCTTTACTCATCGTGATGCAGGTTCAACTGTAGATGATCTTGAGATATGTTTGAGGTCGGGTATATTCCGTTTTGGGTAATTTTGAAGCTGGGGATGGTACGACTCCCCGGATTTTCGCAAATTCAATTCTGTGGTTCCTCTCCACTGAAGTTGACCGGGTTTAATGTTTGTAAACGTTGTTGGTGGAGGAGAACGTGACTGGTAAGGTGATTTCAAGCGTTTGCAATCCGGAGATAGAGGAGGAACAAGACAATCTTGAAAAGACTCCAAAATAGTACCAAAGATGCGGTCTGAATAAACTCCTCCAGAGGTAATTGATCTTCTGGTGGGTGGTGCGCGAGTCAAGAGTTGCTGATCCAAATTGGTCTAGAAGACAAGAGATAGCAACAAGCCTGAGCTGTGTTCAAAGTAGAAGAGACATGATGTGATTGATATATAAAGAGAGAAAACGAATGAAGGCAACAGAGAAAACAAAACTGCCCCAACATCCTTGAACATAGCATAGCTTGAAAGCAATGTAACCAGGCCAGTGCCCTCGGGCTATTCAGATTCGGGAATTTCGTCTCAATCTGTTGGAGATCTCCTCTTCCAATGCAACGAGCCTCGGCCGGAGCCAATCTTCCCCCTCCCCCCTTCTCGGCTCCTCGCGTTCGGGACGAGCTATAACTCCGTCGACGCACCTCGTTCTTGCGGAGAGGGTCCTTTGGAGTCCGGGGACTGATAATTTGTAAGCTCATTGGACAGGGGGCTGGTTAAAACGGCTTGCTCTCCCGCTTTGTTGAATACGGCGAACTGGAAGGGTCTCGGCCGAGTCTTAGAGTTCACGTCCGGTCTATTCCCTGGTAATATCCGTCGCACTCGGTTTTTTTGGGTTTGTCTAGCGGGTTCTCTTCAGTGAGGTGCCCAATTGTGAGGTTTCTTCATCTCTGGTCTATCGGTGTATTCACCCATGAACTGAGGTTGTTCGCATATGTAATGGCGGAAGGATTCTTAGGGCTGACCACCATCAGAATTCACGTGGTGTGACAGCGGCATTGGTCGTACCTATTCTGACCGTATTCTTTCTCATTTACACCCCGAAATCCGATGGTTTCTGGTTTAGGTCGTATCCACAGATTTCTCCGTCTTGACTCTTCCGCAGATTTGAGATCTGATACCCAACGCCGCCATCATAAAAGCCAGCATGATCCACACTTTAAAGGTGGCAAATATCATGTCTCATGATTTCTGCATCGGTGTCGGGCATCATGTAACCACCGCCTGCATCCGTCAGCCACGGGGTTGGTCATCTTTGTAAAGTCCGCTCAACCAGCGGGAGGCGGGTGATAACTGAAAACATCATGCATCGATTGCTGATGCACACGACATGATGGCCTTATATCATGTTTTTGGGTTGGTAAGTCCTCCATATTTGATAGAAAGCCGGGATTTGTATGATATGTGTTAGCTAGCAGCATCGACACTTCATTTGATGACTCCCAGTTTCATAAGGTCATCGCGAAGAGTGCAGAGTTCAGTAAGAGTTTCGGAAGCCCTCTCTTTTAGAGATTCGCATTGCAGGTCAAGGATCTTTGCTGCTTTCAACTCGTGGTCGGCAGCCGATGATACTGCATCTTGCATCTGCTGGACTCTAGCGTTGAGCGATTGCTGAAGCTCGATCACCATAGCTATCATCATGGAAGCCGCAGTGGGCTGGGGGGCAACAAAGGAACCGATCTTGATTTCGGGCATGTCGAATTTTGGCTCGTAGTCTTCTGGTAAGAGCGGCACAGCATGAGCACACATGCGCCCATGGTTGGCGATAATATCGAATAGGTCCAGTAGCCTGAGATGACAAGCCATCAAGAGGTGAATCAGAGACTGGTCGATGGATAGTTGAGGTCGCGACCGCGAGGACCGTTGTCGAGAGTTGTGTATACAATCTGGGGCATCACAGGATATGGTCTCTGGTTCAAGTCGTTTTAGAACTGGGGGGTATAAATGAACCAGCTTTTGAGAACCTTGCAGCAGATTTTCGAGGAACGATCCAAGGTCAAATTTGCATATCTTGATAAAATCATTGAGTTCCCGGATAGATAAATGCTGTTGTTGAGAGGTGGGGAAATCATTCTGAAGACGGTCCAGTGCAGCCATAAGATCAGTCAATTGTGATACTTCTGTAGATTGAGGAGTTTGAGGAGCTTCAGCATCTTGACCAATAGGAGGTGCCGTCATTACATTATCAATGTTGATTTCCGGAGCTGGATCGATTGCAGGTTCGTCAAGACCAAGGCTAGACCAGTCAAAGACAACATTGTCAGGATGGCGGAGAGATCGAGTTGGAGGACTGAAGAGACAGGCTACTCCGGCTTTGACGCAACGAGTACAGAACGAAGACCCTGGGATCTTTGTACATTTTAGTTTCTTGCTGTGACAGCGATCACACGCCTGGCGAAGATCTGACATGATTGTGAGTATTAGGACAGAGAAGGGAGAAGTTGCGTGTAGTTGAAGATGCCTAACGATGGTGGAGAAGGAGAAGTAGTTGGTTGTGTAAGAGAACATACCCTAGACCTTGGAGCATTTGGCTCCAACACGTAGAATTTACTGTATCACTAGATGAATCTTGAAAATGTTTCATGTTAATAAGAGTATAGATTACTCTATTTATTCTGGTATCTTCTTCTGGGTATAGTAAGCATATGAACTGTTGTAAGATTATGATGTATCAATTACCCAATCTTGTAGGGTGCTAAGATTCTGATATTTGAATGGACTCCCACAGATAGCATCGCGCGCGTCTTCATGCAATCAGCTTCCAATTGGAAAATATAAAAATAGACACGAGCCATGTACAGTGACTCACATCAATTGTTGTTTGTATTTTTGTAATTTCATGTCGTACTGGTACGTGTTATCGTGCACGTTACTCTGATCATATCCATTCGCCTGTCAGCCTCAACAACACCACTTGCTTCCACTAAATAAACCTTCCCCGCGAAACTTCCCATTTCCATTCCACCCCCGGTCCAACAACATAACCCTTCAGTTCCAAACACAAAATCCTCATCGCGTCATCTTTACCATGACTGCGATCCTGGATTTTATATCTGACGCTTCCGCTTTACGGACATGTCGCTAATTCCATACCAGCCCCATGAGGGCAGAGAGATTGTGCTGTACGTCATCGTCGCTCTTCTTTGTTTGTTGTGTTTCCATCGCATGAAGCTCACTCTCGTAGGCGTCACCACAACGCCATTGTCGTTCGCGATTCCCAGTCCCATCGACTCGAAATTAGAGGCATATCGACTTGCCCGACATGCCACCAGCCGCTCACTCGTTCTGAAAACACATCCGATCGAAGCTATGATCACTCCTTTGGCGCTCGTCAAGAAACATATGTCGATCCCGATTACTTTCGTATGCTCCGCGCTGTCAACTCGAATCCCGATGCGACTCCCAACCATGCACCCTCGAGTCCAGTGAGGAGACTTTTTGGTCCTGCTCTAGATGGTAACAGCCCGGCAACAAACCACACATCTCCATCTCCAGCTCCAGACGAAGCCGAGTTTGTGTCGAGCACACCTGGTGTCGCACAAGCGGAAGGCAGTAGGATACGGCGAGATGCATTCAGCCCGAATTACTTCCATACGTTTTTCGTCGAAGAAAGAGTTCTAGGCAAGGGAGGCAAAGGTGTTGTGCTGCTTGTACGGCACGAGATTGATGGATGCGCTCTTGGTCAATTCGCTTGCAAGCGTGTCCCCGTCGGAGATGACCACGCCTGGCTTGAGAAAGTTCTCATTGAGGTTGAACTTCTTGCTAAATTGTCACACCCAAATCTCGTGTCCTATCGGCATGTGTGGCTGGAGGATGTTCAGCTCACCCGGTTTGGCCCCAGCGTGGCATGCGCATTTATCCTCCAGCAATATTGCAATGGTGGTGACCTTCAACAGTACATCATCGGCGGAGCGCCCCGTGAGCAGACAAAAGAGGAACTTAAAGCTCAAATGCGTCGCAGATCAAAGGGTCAACTCGAGACGCCTGTCGATCTATTGAACGGCAATCGCAAACTCCCCTTCGAAGAGATTTACTCCTTGTTTAGGGATATTACGTCCGGCGTGGCATATCTCCATGCCGCCAACTACATCCACCGCGATCTAAAACCAAGTAACTGTCTGCTTCACCGGGAAGGTGGGAAGACCATCTGTCTCATCAGCGACTTCGGTGAAGTCCAACCCGAAAACGTTGTTCGCAAGTCTTCCGGCACCACTGGAACCATCTCGTACTGCGCTCCCGAAGTACTCAAGATGGATGTTAGCTCAGGGCGATACGCAAACTTTACCACAAAGTCGGATGTGTTCTCGCTCGGTATGATACTGTACTTCATGTGTTTCGGGAGACTCCCCTACCAGAGCGCAAATGCTGTTCAAGAAGAACTCGAGGATGTAGATGAGCTCCGAGCGGAAATCACCCAGTGGCAGGGGTTCCGGGATGAACGACGTGAACGCCCAGATCTTCCCTCAAAGCTCTATCAGCTTTTGAAGAGATTGCTGGCTCTCAACCCAAGCGAGAGACCTAGTGCCAATGAGGTACTGAAGGCTATGAGGGGCGAGTTGTTGAACTTTGAGAATGGTGCAAGTCAGGAGCCTGCACCAAATCTTGGAATCGGGACTCGTATACAAAACTTGGACTCGCCTGCTCCTCCGAGCACCCCAGTCCCAGGTAAGTTTCTTTGCCTTGCGTTCTAATCAACCTTGCTCTTACTGTTCTGCAGGCCCTCGGCATCGTCGTCAACCATCAGACAAGTTTGAAGAGCTTGGTGCTCTAGCTAGAACTGCTCCAAGAGACCTCTCACCTTCAAAAAACGTGCAGAGCTCTCGTCTGGATCCACACAACCAGTCCCTGTCACACCAGCGTGGCTCGCAAACCATGGTTGTATCCCGCAGCCAGGAAAGTCGTCGTGGATCCCTTATGACCCCAGCCGTCAGCGTCAGCGATGTATCTGAGCCACCCGAGCTTCACGAGAGACGAAATTCTCAAAGTCCTCCACTTCTAATGCCACCGCCTACTACTCCAGCCGGCGCCCTTAGACGGAGGGCAACCATGTTTATCATCCATTTTATGCATCTGGCAGGCGATCACTCTCCACTACTAAGCTACTTTATCCGCCTGGGCCTCTTTGGCATGAAAATGACTTCCCTCACACGCCCTTGCTGGCCACTCATGGTTCAACCCAACGTAGCTATCCCCCTCGTTGGTGTAGCAGCGCTAGACCTTGGCCTACCACGAGTGACGAGCTATTCGCCCATGCTGAGACAAGGCTACGGGGATTACTTCTCAAGCGGGCCACGGGCTTGGGGGTTGGGCATGAGTTTGATCCTGTTGGTCCTTCACTTTACGGTGCTATGGATTGCGTCAGGCTGGGAGACGCTGTGTGCAACGAGAGAACACGATGTTTGGGCCGACGGGCCATGGTGATGTGAGTTAAAAGTTATGAGGTAATGCGAGATGATATTCATATGTGTGAAGTGATGAAGCTAGCCATGGCTGGTTGGTGCGAGAATGGAGTGAAAAGGAGTTTGGGATTATTCATTGAAGGTGAAACCAGACTAACTTGGGTCACGCAAAGCGGGAGTAACAACGATGCAAGAAAAGGCGACAACTCGCATGATTGAGAATGACAGTAGCTTCAAGAATTTCACTGAAGAAGAGTGTATATTAAAACATAATAGAAGGAAAACTGACCTCACCGGAATACCACACGCTGCTCCCACAAGCAAGCACCAAGCAACACCACAAACCGAACTATCGCCCCCCAGTGATCTTCTAGATCTTGCGCAATGACTTCTGCGTCAAAAACCTGCGTCTATCCATCTCCCTAGTCGCCAGATCATTCCCTCTACTATTCGGCGCAATACGCTCTCCACGAGTCAAACTGCCAATGCCAAAATCGGGCTCTCCACCAAGACTGCCGAAGATATCTCCAATGTAGTTCTCTGGTTTAATACCGTCTTTGAACTTGGTGTCCCAGTCTTGAATGATGCCTTTTACGATCTCGATGCCTGCGTTGAAGATGTTGGCAATGGCGATTGAGAAACCGTTTTGTTGGGCTGCGGTGAGATGGTCGAGGTCGGAGTAGTCGGGAGGAGAACGGTCGAAGTTGGAGCCTTGTGGGGTTAGTGGGATATATAATAGGGGGTGGTGTGAGAGCTTACCTGTTCTCAAGACCATGACTCTGGAAAAGTCACAGATCTTCTCAATAGCTGCTCTGACTAGGACTTCTAGCACGGCGTTGTCTTCCTGCGCAGTCATGCAGTAGATACCCGTGCCGTTGGTCCACACTTTGGTGGTGTTCTCAAAAGACTCGGAGAGTCTACTGCCTGAGTAGTAGACATCACTCGTAGCAGTGTCGCACTTGGTGACGGATGGGGGCTGAGAAGCACTTTTGTAGGATTCGCCCATTTGGCGGTAGAGCGCACGATACTGTCTTGGTCCATTGGCATCGGCCAGCTCGGCCTTTGAAGCGAGCTTGTAGGCAGTATCTTGGAGTTGGGCGTTGAGTTCAAAGACTTCAGTGCCATATGTGATAAAGGGTAATTCGTGGGGTTGATTACGGCCGTATGAAATGTAACCCGTTGGCCAGTCGGGAGGAAGAGATCTAGAGTCGATCTCGTATTGTAGAGCAACTTGGACTGCATAGCGAGCGATGGCAACTGTACCGAGAGTGCCGTATTTGGGATTGACACCGGCTATTCCGGCGATTAGGAAGTATGTGTTGCGAAAGTCGAATTTGGGGGATAGCATGAGAGCCATGAGGGATGCGGCAGAGTTTATTTCTCCCTCGCCGATGATGAGATGGCAGATACTGCCATCTTCGGTGCAGGTGGCGCTGGGGAAGAGCATGGAGAGTCCAGGGGAGTGAATGACGGTTGAAGAAAGGTTGCCTAGGCCTGAGTTGGGAAGATGGTCGTGCCAGACCTCAGCTTCTGGCGTCCACTGATGAGGTGTGTTAGAGAGACGATGTTAGGAGGGGTGTAGGAGCATACCATGGATATGATCATGACTTTTGGAGCAATGACATTGTCTCTAGTGTTGAAGGGGAGTGGTAATGCTGAGACAAGAGGTACGAGACTGACTTGAATAACGAATGCTAGAACAAACTTTAGTAGTTCCATGGTTGATGTTGTTTCGGGCTGCTTGAGAGAGTTGCTCAAAATAGATGGGGAGTAGAAGAGCTTTATCTGCAATTTATCACTCCACCACGATCAAGACTTTCTGAGAACAAATTCGAGAACTTTAACGACAAACTTTTCGTTGCACACAAGACATTCTGTCAAGGGGCGCCATGTGGACTCAATGTCTTGTCAAACTCAATCAGACTCAGAACCCAGACTGAGAATCCCAACGGGTATCGAGCATCGGATGTCGCCATCCCAAGCAAACTACGGCAGCGAGTCAAGTCGAGGCATTACGATAAATCGGAAAGAAGTGGAGGACAACGGGATCTTGATACGGGATGTTGTTTGTTTAGAGCATCATGTCCGATAGGGCAGGTTATCACTGGGAAGAGTTGATAGAGAGAGAGAGAGAGTATCGTGAGAGATTCACGTAGAAATGAAACGAAACAAGACAAGACAAGACACCATGTGTTCAATGTTTGGAGGTCGAAGCGAAAGACAGCGCCATGTCTTGATTCAAGCTTAGATAGAATCGGGCTTGGCATGTCTTGATGATTCTGTCTTTTCTTTCTTGTATTGTGCCACTCGAGACAAACATTCTCGATGGGGAAGCTTGGTGAACCGGATTGGATTGGATTGGGGTCGTGCAAATATCCCGTCAATGGGAAGAGTCGATGTCCCCAATCACTGAGGGCTTGTGGAACTGGTATCTAGTGGAAACGATGGCATTGATCTGGGAATGCATGTCTCGGCCGGCAGGGGACCGAAGCGATCGGACGGGGAGGGAGTAATCAATTGGATAGACGAGACGAGATGAGATTTAGGGCATGTAAGTGGAATTGGCATGTCTTGAACACGATGCTGCGTGGAAGAAAAGTGAGTATCAAGAACCAATCACGAGCGTATTTTGGGGTTGTGTGTCTGGATGGTGGTGTGTTAGGGACGGATGGTTGTGAGATGTGAGGCTCAAAGGACAAGACGACACAGCGAGTTGGGGATTAGCTTTGGTGGAGTGAGTTTGTGTGTATTGCACGTGGTTGTGCCTGTACTTCTTGCTCCTTTTGATTAACTCAGAGTTACCTTTTGAGTTTGAGTTTAAACTGTAACGGTGGGCTTGACTTTGAACGATTATAGGGCGTGGCCAACTTTACGGTAGTTTATCGTTAACGTCATGGCCACTAACAAACAACAATCTACCCATGGTTTGAACATATTTACATTTTTCTAGGAATACGGAACGGAGTGATTACTTAATTATATCATGAGAATGCCGTACGCGTATAGCCTCCTTTTTAGGGAAATTACAGTGCAGTGATGAGCATATCGTCTCGGTGAATGGAGATCTGGACGATGGGTCCTGGCTGGGATCATCAGATGCGTCGTCCAGGTCCACTTCACGCCTTGTTATTGGCGTTGGAAGTTCTCGAACCGAGGTAATTTTTACAGTTTTTTAGAATTTATTCGTGTATGATACTCGGATATTCTGACTCGTTGATTGATCGTTTGGAGAATCTTGGCAGAGAGAGACGATGTCGGAGTTCGCTTCAAGCTCAGGAAACTTCTTGGCGGGCGTATTGTGCCCTGGGCGGACTCCCCTGGTCATTACTAAGCGGGCTGATGGAAATCCGACAAGGAACTGAGCGAGGTGCAGAAACACAGCCCGTGCATAGCCATAATCTCCGTTCCCGTTGCAAGAGGATTTTTTATTATTTCCCACGATTCTCATTCTTAAATCGACGACATTTGAATACCCATCACGTAATCTGCCGACCTTACCATAATCGACCGTGATGACGACGACACGCACGCAGCCTAGCGAAAGCTTCTGTTTCGATTGACATACTCGACGTTGCAGCCAAGACAACAACAAGCATTTTCAGGATTCGGATTCTCCAGCCCCGTCAGAGTCTCGGCCCTTCCGAGATGCTGGGCAGTGACAATACCATACCTACAGGCTACCCAGGACCCATGGACCGCCCGTTCCCCAACTTACTCGGTCTCCTGTGTCTGTAAGGCGGACCAGTTACAGTGGGTTAGCGACGTGTCGACGCTGATTATCACTGGATACGACGTATTGTCATCCATGTGGATGTTGACCCCCCAGCCGCCACAGAATAAAGATTGTCTCCGCCAAGCACCACTCATAAACCTCTCCCAAGTTCAGGTCATTTCCCGGTGGAGTCGGGTCGCCTAGGTATGACGAGTTTCTCTTTAACCTTCTTTATTTTCCTGCTGGCCCTGGCTGTCTTCTAACGCATTCGGGGTAGGTAGACTTCCATCTGTACCCGTAAAGGCCTCCCCCACGCACGCTACCAACTCTTAACCTTGAGCATGATTTCACCTCCATCAACGGTCCGGCCCCTTCAAAACGAACCCTCCGCCCGTCCATCTCTGTCTGTCTGATCCACCGGGTTTCTTCCTTCGTTTTGTCTTTAATCAACACCCCTTTCCCTGGCTGCCGTACCAGGTTTCTGGATTCACGGCCCCTTCGCTCAACAGGCAGTCCAGTCCTCTCTCGCAGCTTGACATTGATTGATATTGATGGACGACACTACGGCCAATTCTGATTCACGCTATGGCGGCTCTGGCGAAGGGTCCAACTCCAACTCTAACTCAAACTACGACGACAGCGCTGGTGGTCCACACCAGCCCCAGATTGATAACGCGATGACATCCCAACATCCCCAAGTCGACAGCCCGCCGCCCTTCGATCTGCACGACGACGAACATGTTCAAGGCAACAATTTTGCATTTACCCCGACACAACTCCATCGCCTCTTGACCGCCAAGAATATCGCCGCTTTACGTGCCTTTGGAGGTTTACTGGGTTTAGCCGCCGGCCTGCGTACCGATATTTCTGCTGGTCTCAGCGCTGACGAAACAACACTCGAGGGTACTGTCACTTTGGACGAAGCTGTGGCCTCGGGCAGCCTCGAGCGACCACCCATACTCTCTGCCGCATCTCCTCCGCCGTCGCCGCCCCTCCTTCATAATCACCTATTCGAGCATCGCGATAATCACTTTGTCGATCGGAAACGAGTTTTTGGGGATAACCGTCTTCCTCAAATAGCACAAAAGTCTTTCTTTAGACTGTTATGGATAGCGTTTAATGATAAGCTCATCATATTGTTGACAATTTCTGCTTCCATCTCACTCGCTATTGGTATCTACCAGTCTGTCGATAAGTCGATAGGCGCATCGCGTGTTGAGTGGGTTGATGGCGTTACAATTGTGATTGCCATCCTCGTCATCATCATCGCTAGCGCAGCTACCGATTGGCAGAAAAATTACAAATTCAAAAAGGTCAATGAACGCAAGCAACAGAGGGAAGTGACGGTAGTTCGTTCAGGAAAACTGCAGCGCATCTCTGTTGATGATGTTGTCGTTGGCGATCTTTTGCACCTTGAGGCTGGTGATGTTGTTGCCGTGGACGGTGTTCTTGTGCAGGCGTCGAGTCTGCAGATGAATGAATCTTCCATCTCGGGAGAAGCTGACCTGGTTCACAAAGCCGTACCGAAGCCCAGCCATTCCGCCACATCCAGAATCGATCCTTTCATTCTCAGTGGAACGACTGTCGCGCGTGGTGTTGGCTACTATCTCGTCACTGCTGTTGGCCTCAACTCAACCTATGGCCGCATCCTTATGTCGTTGAGAGACGATGTCAAGGAAACACCACTGCAGGCAAAGCTTGGCCGCCTAGGCAAGCAGCTTATCGTCATCGGCGCCATTGCTGGCTCGCTATTCTTCCTCATCCTCTTCATCCGCTTTATGGTCAATCTTCACAACGTTACTGGTGGGCCTTCTCAGAAGGCTGAAGACTTTTTGCATATTCTGATCCTAGCCGTCACGGTTGTGGTCATCATCGTCCCGGAAGGATTGGCTCTCAACGTGACCATTGCCCTGGCCTTCGCTACGAAGCGCATGCTCCGGGATAACAACCTGGTGCGACTGATTCGATCATGCGAGATCATGGGAAATGCAACGACTGTTTGCTCAGATAAGACAGGCACCTTGACTCAGAATCAAATGAGCGTCGTGGCGGGACGTGTCGGCCTCGAGGCTTACTTTGATGATACCGACTTTGTTGCCCCGGATCCCGATTCGTCCATGTCGCGTGCCTCGACTATCAAGTGTGACAGTTCGATCGATCTTGCAAAGTCGCTTTCTCCAGAATGCAGAAGATTGATCAAGGACAGCATTGCTCTCAACTCTACGGCCTTTGAGACTGGTGATTCAGGATCAGTCACCTTCATGGGCTCAAGCACCGAGACTTCTTTGCTGCACTTTAGTCGACAGCATCTGGGTATGAACAACTTGGCTGAGGAGAGAGCCAACACTCCCCTTGTTGCCATTCTCCCTTTCGACTCATCACGAAAGTGGATGGCTGTTTTGGTCAAGATTAACGATGATCGCTATCGACTTTTTGTCAAAGGAGCCGCCGAAGTTGTGTTTGAGTACTGTGCTTTTGTCATTTTGGATCCAACTTTCAGGACACCTATTGCCCGCCTTTCGGCGAATGATCGCGCAAGCTATCGCAACACAATTGACGACTACGCTAATAGAATGCTTCGACCTGTCGCCATCGCATACCGAGACTTTAGCGCACAGGACATTTTTGAAGGTCCAGACGATGACCCTGATAATATTAATCTAGAATGGTTAGCCTCTGGCATGATCTTCATCGGCGCCTTTGGCATCCGTGACCCGTTGCGCCCTGAAGTTGTGGAATCAGTCCGTCAATGCCAGTCTGCTGGAGTGTTTGTTCGTATGGTTACTGGTGACAACTTCATGACAGCCAAGGCTATTGCTACAGAGTGTGGTATCTACACTGCTGGCGGCATTGCCATGGATGGACCAACGTTTAGAGATTTGACACCCGAGCAGCTTGATGCTGTTATTCCACGATTGCAAGTCTTGGCCCGATCGAGCCCAGAGGACAAGTTACTTCTTGTCACTCACCTGAAGCGAATGAACGAAACGGTAGCGGTGACAGGTGATGGTACCAATGATGGCCTGGCCCTCAAGGCAGCAGATATCGGCTTTGCTATGGGCATCCAGGGCACCGAGGTGGCCAAAGAAGCTGCATCTATCATCCTTCTCGACGACAACTTTGCTTCCATTGTCAAGGCTTTGGCTTGGGGCCGAACTGTTAATGACTCAGTCAAGAAGTTTTGCCAGGTAAGAATGAAATTTGAGATATGTGGCTGGATACCAAGCTAACCGGATGGCAGTTTCAATTCACCATCAATATTACCGCAGGTCTCATCACTGTTGTTTCTGAACTTGTTGGCGACGCTATCTTCACCGTAGTTCAGTTGCTTTGGCTCAACTTGATTATGGATATCTTTGCCTCACTTGGTTATGCTACTGATCATCCATCTCCCGATTTCCTGAAGCGAAAGCCCGAACCTCGCAACGCGTCCATCATCTCCATCACCATGTGGAAGATGATTATTTTCCAATCCATTTATCAATTAATAGTCGTCTTTGTTGTCCATTATGCGGGTTGGGACCTCTTCAACCCCGACACTGAGTTTGAGATTGAGAAGCTCCAGACACTGGTACTCAACATTTACATCTGGATGCAGTTTTTCAATCAGCACAACTGTCGTCGTGTGGACAACAAGCTAGACATTTGGTATCAAGGAATTCTGCGCAACCCTTGGTTTGTCGGCGTTCAACTCATTACTATCGCTGGCCAGTTCATCATTGTCTTTAAAGGAGGCGAAGCTTTTGATACGACTCCTCTTACGGGTGCCCAATGGGGATGGAGCTTACTCTTTGGTGTCATGTCCATTCCATTGGGTGCTCTGATTCGACAGATTCCGGATAGCCTGGTCCAGCGAGTTTTCACGTTCATCTCAGAATCCTGGTACACAGTATGGCGGCCGACGCGTGCGTTCTTGTCAAAGATTTTCTGCTGCTTCAAGCGGAAGAAGGGTGATGACAAGGAAGCCCAACAGCCAGAGCAGCAGGAGATGGGGCCTGTCGAGAACATCCTGCACATGATGCACCTAACTCCCGAACCTGAAGAAGACGAGACCCCAATGACACAGGAACAAAGAGAAGCAATGGAGCGATCGGACCAACGAAGACTCATGAAAGAAGCGCAAGCGAAGAAACGAGAGATTGACTTGCATGGCCTCGTGGAGGCGGCCAAGTTGGGAAGAGAGCACGACGGTGCCATTCTGGAGATTCATCCAAAGACACTAAAGGACGACCCAATTCTGAGGACTAGTAGTGGTAAAAACAGTACGCTGCCGCCAAGTCAAGACGCAGAGTTTATGAGCTTCGTCGCCTTGAACACAGCCCGACGGCGTCGACACACTAGAAGGGCAAACCCCCGAGACCCGGCACGAACGGGACAACAACAGCAGCAGCAGAAGAGTTCGTGGAGGTATCACATATCCTGGGAGGGGCTCTTGAGATCCAAGAGACGATAATGAGCACATGGTGCGATATACTATATATTGATATACAGGATAGGATATGCAGTAGAGATGCGAAGGGAGAACTGTTCTGTAAATGACAGATTACGACTTTATGACAGATAAAGGGATTTAAGATACCAATATACAGGTCGCTTACTAGGCCATAATAACAACGCTTCATCCCAGAAATTATCCAATATCCAACCCAACCCAGATTCCATAACATTCGTGTTCCATCCTTTGACGCGTATCCAATTTTTTTTTTAAACCATAACCCATATCGTGTATCCATCATATTTTGATAATAGCCTCCTCAATAGCACTCCCAATCTCAGACCTTGGTATACCCGGCCCTCTCATCAAACACATCGACCTTGTAGCGAGGGAATAGATGAGAGTAGGTATATTCAACCGCACCTTGACAGGACTAGACCTTGTCTCTGTCGGGAACGAAAAGCAATTGACAAAACTCCAACTCTCGGGCTGCTTCGGCACAGCATCGGCAACATTCGGCATTGGTGAATTATTCAAATCGAGCTCCAGTGTTTCAGTATCAATGACCCTGGCACCCAGTGCGAGGAGCTGCTTCTCAACGCCAACGATGCTGAAGAAGCGCGTGAAGTGGTCGATGCGTGTGCCTTTGGGTCGTGTCGGCCACGGCCATTCTATATCCTCTAGCGCAGTGGGGTTGAGCTCTGCGCGAGAATACACATATTGACCATATCGACCATACGGTAGATCGATAACGCGATACATCTCGTGCTTTCCAGGGCCGATGAGCCAGCGCAGACGCGTGAGCATCTCGTCTTTTGCGCTGCCTTTGAGGGGGTTGCAGAACAGACGGGTTTCACAGGGTGTCATTGCGTGCGGCGGCGGGGAGTTTACGAGGAGGTGGCATGCTATTGTTAGGGTTGTAGTGGCGAGGCGAAAGGAGAATGATGAGTGAACTGTGGAGGGGGGAACGGCGAGGTCGCCGGGGGATGCGGGTGTTGTGCCGAGCCAGCCGTTGCCGAAGATCTGAGGGGAGAGGGAGAATGTGGGCATGAAGGGTTTGGTCATGGGGGGTTGCTGGGAGGTGAAGTACGCCGGTGGTGGTGTTGGTGTCGAGGTTGATATCGACGTTGGTGGTGTTGTCATGGTGGGAGGTGTCTGAAGTTGAACAGGCTGCCCTCTCCTCACCGCAACAGCCAACGACCCAGATGAATCCTCTGTTGTCTCACTCTGCTCACTCTCTGGCGACTGAGAACTCGCGCTCTCCTTTGGCATGAGAACAAGATCCTCCTCTGGTCCAACAACCTCATGCGCCAGCTGCAGGATCCTCTCCATGCTTCTCCGCAGACTACATACCAAGCTGGGCTGGCCGCTGATGATGGCCTCGGTGGTGAGCATCTCGTCTACAAACGACATGAAGACGGAGCTCATCTCCTCGACGACCTGCTCGAGACGACGTACGCGCTGGGCCTGTGCTGCTTCGGCTGCTTGGCGACGACGACGGAAGATGTTCTGGGCTTCGCGGTTGCGTTCGCGACGGGCCTGGGTATGTAAGTATGTTGATGGATGGGGAGAGATGGTGGGCATACCTTGAGAGCTGCATCGTCATTGTCTTGGGTGTTGGAAGTTACACGACTTTTACGCTTGGGGGGCGATTGCGCAGTCATTGTATAAGTGGATGTGAGTGAATGAAGATGAGAAGCGATGATGAGAATTGACTAGAAGGTCTCAGGTGTGCAACTATGTTGATGGTTGCCGAATGGGTCAATGCTTGTTTGCAATATGAACAAAATGACTGCAAATAAAGAATAAGTAGAATGCGCCGACACGTAAAGAGTGGTTATTGGTGTTTCAAGGTGGCGATGAGGTGAAACGGAGTCGACGTTGGGAATCTTCGGGACGTTTTGGGGATGGCTACTAAGTTACCCCGTGACCCTTGTTTGGTTTAGTGGCTTAATAATCATAGTGGTTCCACTCTAGACAGTGTGCCTGAACTTAAATATGTGGGGTCCATTTATCGAATCTAATGGATCAGATTAAATTATTTCCGTACATACATATCCGGAACTTAAATACCTAATATACAATGAATTAAATGGCCATTCAAATATCCTCAATCAAATTCCTTTCCGCCCTCCCATATCAAATCTCCAACCACTTGCGCAAAAGCTCCTCTCTCCTGCAGCAATCCATGATACGTCCCCTCTTCAACCTTGACACCATCCTCCAAAACAACAATTCGATCCGCGATTGCCATCATCTCTTTACTATGTGTCACCACCACGATCGCCATCTCTGTTCTTGATTTCTTGGCAATCTTCTGCACTGTATGTCGAATCATTTCCGCGCTCTCTGCATCCAGCGCACTGGTAGGCTCATCTAGCACGAGAAGTCGTGGCTTGCGGACCAGTGCACGCGCGATACTGAGACGTTGTGCTTGGCCGCCCGAGAGAGCCTGGCCTCCATCACCAACCCGCGTATTATACCCATCTGGAAGGGTTGTGATGAACTCGTGAATCCCGGCTGCTCGTGCGGCTGCTAAAACGTTGGGAAATTGGCGCAGAGGCGATAGTTCACCCAAGCCGTATGTGATGTTCTCGGCGATGGTGGCTGGAAAGAGGAATGGTGCTTGTGGCACGTATGCCATCATTGAGCGAAGGTGTTCAATGTCGACATGTGCGTGCGAAACACCAGCAAAACTAAGCGGTGCCTTTGTGCTTAGCATCTCTGCTTTGGAAGGCGTATAAAGACCCAGCATCAGTGAAATCACTGTTGACTTGCCACACCCAGATCGACCGACAATTGCCAGAAAGTCTCCGGCATTCACCTCAAACGACACGCCCCGCAGGACTGGTCTTTCTGAACTTGACTTGTATGAGAACTCTAGATTGTCCAGTCGCACAGGAAGCGGTGTTTTCGGCTGTACATGTCCACGAGGTTCGCTCCTTGGTACTAAGGGCATGTTTGCGTATCCCAACATTTGCGCCGCGGTAGACTGGGCCATGGTGACTTGTGGTATCGTACTAAGAATACTCGTCGCGCTGCCCATGCTAAACAGGAGCAGATTCACTACTGCCACAACCGCTGTTGCCGTAATTGGCTTGTCCGACGCCAGAAGCACAGTTCCGTAGTAGAACACAAGTGCTGTGAGGGGATAGTTGACTGACTGGTACAGTCCAAACAGTGCACTCGTGCGTCCGGCTCTCTTTTTTCCGAGACCCAGAGTTTGTGTTACTGCCTTCACATACTTCGCACTCATGTAGTTCTCTAGAGTGAGAGCTCGAACGACTCGGATGTTGAGAAAGATTTCAGTCAAAGTAGCGCTCGCATCCTCGGCCCCTTTGTTGCAGCGCGCCTCCCACTTCCCACTGATAATGGTATAGCCATTGACTGCGCCCATAACGACAGGCAGCGGCGCGAGGGTGACGAGCGTGAGTCTCCAGGATATGGCGAGTGCCCAGGCAAGAGCAGCAACGATCATGACGGCCACTGTTATGATGATGGGCACGAATCTCCCCACAATGTTGCGCATCTCTTCGGCGTTTCGGTCAAGACACTCGTTGATGCGACCAGGAGAGTTACGCGATCGGTCGAACCATGATCTTGGCTGTCGCAAAATCCTTTTCAGGGCTTCCACGCGGATAGTGTTGATCCAGGCCTGTCCCACCATCTCAAGAAGGTAACGACTACCGCCAGTGCAAATACCATCCACAACAGCGATGATAATAAGGAAGATGGCCCATTTCTTGCCTTCGGCTAGCTTGTCACCCTGCGACCACATGGCACCCAGCAACTGCGCAAAGCAATATGCGAATGCGGGGATGGAACCTGCGCCAACCAGACAGGTCAGTATTCCGAATATGAGAAGAACCCGATGCCCTCGTCCCAGAGCTGGCCAGACAGTCTTCAAGATTGAAGCCAGGGACATTGGTGGAGGGAGATCCTTAGTCTCGTTTTCTTTATCCTCCACACTGTCGGACTGAAGTTTGTCGTCATATCTCACTTGTCGAAGTCTTGCAATACTCTTAGGGCGCTCAGCTCCGCCAAAGACATATGCTGGTTCATCCAACGGCACTAGTGTGCATGACGTCTCCATACCATCCAAACTGCTATTGCTTCTGAGGGTACTATCATGTTTTCTATCGTAGAAGTTCGTCATTGGCAGGCTTTCAGCAGGGGACTTTGATCGTTCAAGGTCGGGCTCATGCTCATGTTCAACAAAAGCCTCCAAGTCCCAAGCCCGGGCCGTTCTCAATCGAAAGGCGGCTGCCGTATTTGTACCCAATGTTAACCGCGCCGATGTACTTGCTGGATCTGGACTGAAAGACTCCAACCCTCCAACAAACAGCTGCGAGAGACGCGATGCTCTGCCTGGAGGAGGAAACAAAGGGGAGACGGGGGAGAGAGGCGAGTTGGGAGAGTCAATGGTGAGCTCTATCGCCGTGTCTGGTTCATCTGATGCTGCGGTAGATGCGAGCGTGGCAAACGTGCCACCAATCTCCTTGTCCAGATCCTTTCTGAAACCCTCTTGTACAAGGGATGCATTGTCCATCACATAGACAAAGTCCTGGGCCTCAATCTGAGCGACATCATGGGTGATGATGATGGTCGTCTTGCCGCGGCGCCATTCTCGGATTGCATCCATGATGAGTACACGGCTGACCTGGTCAAGACCGCTCGTAATCTCATCAAGGATCAGAACTGAAGGATCTCGAAGTCGAGCTCTTGCAAGTGCTAGCCTCTGTTTCTGTCCACCACTCAAGTTGTATCCATCCGCTCCAACGTTGGTATCAAGCCCTTCCGGAAGTGCTGCAAGTGTTGACTGAAGCAATGCTGCGTCGCAAGCCATCCTCACCTCGGATCGTGTCGGCCTGTCGGGATCGTGGTGACCGAATGCTACGTTCTTGAAGAAACTTTCGTTGAAGAGGATGCTGGATTGTTGGATCAAGGTAATGTTTTCGCGGAGCCATTGCCTATCGAGGACTTGTAGAGGTTTGTTGTCGACGTAGACCTGTCCGCCCAATGGCTCGTAGAAGCCGACTATGAGATTGCCCAGTGTGCTTTTCCCGGAGCCGCTTCTTCCGACAATAAAGGTCATCTCGCCAGAGGGAAAGAAGAAGTTGGACCTTTGAAGAACTTTGTGTGTCGGGTTTGATGGGTATGCAAAGCTCACCTACTAATGTCAACTCACGTGTTTGTTAGCTCAGGGGGAACTAGACCTACATCTTTCAGTTCGATGTCGCCACTGCAAGTGATGGGTCTCAAAGCCCCAGTCATGGGTTTGACGATTTCGCCGTTTCTCACAGTACGAGTGATGCTGGAGAGGAAGCTGCCAGCTGACATGCCCTTTGCAAGGACCAACCACTGCGGCATCAAAGCCTCGATGCCCTGAAACGCTGCCAGTGTAGCGTAGAAGGTGGTTAAAATACTACCAGGGGGAAGACCGTCGTTGTTGACAAGCACAACGCCGTACCAAAATCCCACGACAAACATGGACACGACCCAGAAAGCGACATAGCCCATCTGTATAGCGTTGCATTGCGCTTGAATAAGATACTGCTTCGCTGCTGCTTTGGCGGCTGGGTAATACTGCCAGACTTCCTGATCGTATCCGTTGAATACCTTGACGAGATCGATAGCTGTGATGGAGGCAACGGCGAACTTTGAAGCGACAGCCAATTCACGCTTTTGAGCTTGGATTGCGGGCTCAAGACGCTTTGTGGCAAGGGAGAGAATAATGGCAGAGATGGGGAGAGTAGCAAGGAGGACGAGTGTGAGTTTCCAGGAGTAGTAAAGGGCGATTCCGAGGGAAGCGATGGAAGTGATGATGTCGCCGACAAGGAGGCCGAGGACTTGCGATGTTGCAAGTTGCAATTCGCGAGTTTGTCTGTCAGGGGTTAGTCATGTGTAAGTATAAAGGAGGAGCACCGACGTCTGGATTCTTATGAGAAGACTCGAGATGCCTTCGGATTGAGAGTCGAACCAGGCCATATCTTTGGAGAGAAGACTTGAAAATATGTCACGTCGAACACTGCAAGCCTGAAGTTCCCCAAAGATGACCCATAGTGCAAGGAAAGCTGTGCTCGCAATCCAATTCCCAACTCCCAGTCCTACAAGGACCAACGCCCACTTGGAGACCTGCGAAAGAGCTTCATCCCCATCGAGAAATCCATTCCCAAAGCCCGCGATGATATCGAAGATTTTGCCAAGGATGACCGAAAGAACAGTTTTGAAGCCTGCAGAGAAGCCCGCTGCGAGTAATGCAGCGATTAAAGCGCCCGAATGTGATCTTTTTGTAAAGAGGAAGAGTTGTTTCCACGATGATTTGACGTCTTGTTCCATGATTGAAGCTGCGAAAAGTCGAGTATCATGCTGAATCAAGGAGGGAACGTATAAAGAATTGAACGAAGTAATTGAAGAGGCGACATGGTGATACGATGTAACACAAATCAAGATGTTTGGCGACAAAGAAGAACAATATCAAGGGCAAGTTGTGGTGATAGTGCACAGACGAGACTAAGTGCAAGGGTCTTAGTATTGTTCTCGTTGATATTGTTCAGCCCGCGGCCCCGCCTACGTAATTTATTGGTAAAAGCGCATCGAAATGGAGGGTTCCCCTCAATTTGTGAGATTATGTTTGATAGTCTTTTGAGTCGGGTTTTTGAAGGGGACCGAGAGCCGATGGTTGTGAGGTTGGTGATGGTGTTGGCACTGCCATGTTTGCAGGTGATCGATTAGGGGAGATGCTTGGATGGTTCGTGAGATGAGATACCCTGCTTTAGGTGTTGGCTGGATTGAGTACTTCCTTGATTTAAATGGCAGATCGATTTTAGGATGGCAGTATTAGTTATGAGTGTAGCGTCCTAAGGCAGCATTCTTAAACCTCCTTCCCAGCTTTCTCCTACTTTAAAGCTAAGAAGCAGTTATCTTAAGTTACTATCTTATCTTAGGTCTCATCTTAAGCAGTCTTTTATTTAGTTTATTTTTATTTTTCTTCAATACTAAGGTACTCGAGAACGATTAAATACAGTTACTAATTGTTGCACCCTCGTTTTTGAGGTCGCTTCTTTATCAGTCTTCTGAAACCCAAAGTATCCCCAAGTTCGGGCAACTTGGCAGCGAATACATTTACTTCGGGGTAGCGTTATTGGATTCTCTTAGCTGCTTTATTCATTTGCTTTGCTGACGACTTGTGCCTTTGATCGCCACCGGTTGAATGGTTGACAGAGGTATGTTTTGACCACCTCGTAGATGCAGATTTCCCGCGATTCATCTTACATCCAGCTTGGTAACCAGATCAATCTCTGCCGACAGCTTGACCAAAATGGGTCTAAGGTCTTGCTTGTTCCCGGAGGGTCACCGGGATTCTGTCCCTCGCGAGACATCGTATTAGATCCCGTCTATTACTCTACTCGGTGGGGAGGTTGGCAAATGGTTCGTGGTAACTGATTTGGTGTCCAAACAAATCTCTGCAAACCTACCAGGCGTACCTATTGAAAGGTTGGCATAGGTAGGTCTTGATAACCTCATATATGCAAATCTGTCGGAGTTCATCCTTCATCCAAGACGGGAGGGCAATCTCCGCAGACAACTAGGGGGCCCACTTACTCAAGGCGAGCCGCTCTATATTGTCATGGTATGAATTCTTGATCTTCAAGAAGCACCATTTAACAACCCAGTCCTGGCCGATCCGGATCAAACGACCGCAACATTGAAGATTGTTCTTCATGTTAAGATGCCATGCTATGAAGATTCCAGTATGACAGCAATGGTGCATATTCATACCGGTCGAGAGATTGTTGACATTTCCCAGCCCACTTGCTTGTCGCGCGCCTTTCGATATTGTCGTGGTATGATCCTCGAATCTTCGGAAAACACTATTCGACAAGATCTTGTCCGATTCGAACCAATCGGCCACAGCACTGGAGGTTGTTTTCCATATTTAGGTGCCAGGCGATGAAGATCTCCGTATGACAGCAGTGGTGCATGTTGACTGCAAGTGTCAAGAATATATAACTGACCGATCCCTCGGTCCCAGAGTAGTACATGTTGGTGTTGAAACATTCAACATGCAATTCATGTCTTCCAGTACCCAATAATTCAGCTCTACTCCAAGGTAGAAGTCGATGTCGAGTTCTGAGCCTCAAGAAAGAGCCGAACTGAAGATCGAGTCGTTCTGGGGTAGAACATGTTGATGCTGTTGGCCGTCTTTGATCGACAGAGATCTACGATACGAGTTAGTAAATAACGTGTAAAACATGATTTCTTATCCTACCTGACTGCACGCTTCATATATTGGAAACGCTCCAAAGTATTCAGGTAAACTTGGTGGATGTCGAGCGAGCTTTTGCTAATGTATAATAATATATAAGTTGGTATGTTGGCGTAAGTGATGTGTCTGTGGATTGAACGACTCATCTTTGAGTACCTGGTGCCAATGTTGTGAAAATAATTCTCATAAAGAAAAACGGCAGAGCCTTGTTATCTCCAAATGTAGCCTTATAGTTAATGAGGTGCTCGCAAAATTTCCAGACTGCCTGGAAGGTCGGCTTGGTTAGCTGTGGGAGCAGAATGTTGCGCATCTCCTGTGCGAACTCCTGTGAGAATTCTTGTTGTGCAAGTTCCAAGACCTCATTTTTGCTAACAATGAAGTCCTGGCACCACTTGAGGAAGTGTTGCCATAGGAATTTATTCTGAAAATACCTAAAGATGAGACTTAGATTGGGGGCCATCCATCTGACCAGGCTGAGGACCAGTCCCTCCACTCGCCGTCAGAGCGTTTTGACAGGCTAAGGGTCGGAATGGTGTAGATGAAATCTTTCGTTAGGCAATGCAACGCTAGCCATCTTATTCACAAGAGTCTTTATGATCTTGCAGGCTTCGGATGCCTTCTTTCCACTCCATTCCCGCGCGGGGAGAAGGCCTATCGACCGTCCAACGTGTTATATAGAAGGGCATAATGGTATTTCCCGAGTTGTCGCGTCGATGACTTTGTGCTGGAATACACCGGAGGTAGAAGCCCCTGTCGCCGACAGAGGGGTGTCCTTCAGACAAAGGTTGCAGCGATAAGCTGTAGACACCTGTCACTGTTCTGCTGTTAGGTCGAGCCTTGGGTCCATCACAGTCCAGACACATGGGGAAACAAGGCCCAGCGATTGTTAGGACGCATTAGTGAAGTTATCTGGTCAATGATGGGGTTGTCGGCGAGGTCAGGTCCACTGTCTGTGCGTTGGGTGCGAACGTGGCGAACAGGTTGTTTCCTGGCGGGCGTCGTTGGTTTCCAGGCGCGGCGTTCGAGGAGTTTCAAGGTAGTAGAAACGGGGGAGCGACCTGTTCAGATCCACCACCCTCTCGTGTTGAGATCTCTTGAAGAACTCATGGTTGACCGATAACGATATTCAGTCAACAAGACTCGCGCAACACAATCCTATCGTGACATGAGGGTCTCTTTTCATCAGACTAATCATCGGAAGAGTCGGACGAGTCGGATGACGAACACTGGCACCCGCACTCATCGCGGGGTAGAGTGAACTGATCGAGAACGGATAAAGATGTCTATAATAGGATGCTATATTGAGTTGGTAGATGAAAGAGTTGAAAGGTAAATTCTTGACTGAAGAGGCATCAAATAAGGGGCATGGGCGGGATGTTAATGATGGCTTTGCTATAATAGTCGTATCATCTAATGGATAAGTGTTGGATAGTTTGTTTGTGGAGCGCATTCGTCTATAATGTTTCTGTGCACCAAGGGCTCTGGCAAACCTGAATATGAATGCCACCTGGTGGAGGGTTGTTGTTTCAAGGATGATGATTTTGTTCTGGAGCTTTTCCTGTATGTAGGCACGAATCGGGTTATCCAGATGTGCCATGACCTCATTATCCCAAATCATCATCGTCAGAGTCACCTGGTTGGATGAGTTCGTCCAGCGCACTGGTTGATACAGCGAGGGCGATATATAAGAAGAATGGAGCCGCGCTTCAGCATCCTCTATAGTGTCTTTGGTCCAGATGTAAGTCGAAGACCCCCAATTTGTAGTCTCGGTTGAGATCCACAATGATTTGCGTTCGAATTGAATCGCGTGCTATCTCTAGACCCAGAAAATCCCTCCCATCGATACGAATAGGAGTTGTGAGTCTTCACTCAGATATCCCAGCGATGGAGGACTGGAGGCCAACTCTAGAAGGGCTCCGTTTGATATATAGATTAAGAACAGTCGATATATCGGCGAAAGCCTTCAGCTCAGCCTGGCTGGTTTGTTCGATCGCTTCTTTTCAGACTCGCCCATCGGGTCGCAGCTTTGGTTATCCGCCTGACACCGAGAGCCTAAAGCCTCTGTGATATACTCAGCAAGTCTTTCTTGCCGGTCGTCCACTATGTCGTCGTTGGGGTGGTACTGGCTGGGGGAGTTCATCCTGCATCCACGGGGCAGGGCAATCTCAGCAGACAACTGTGGCGCCCACTTGCTCATGGCCGATGCGTATTCAGTGCCCACCAACTGAGCCAAAAGACGTTCCGAAAGGGTCTCGTAGGGTTGGAAGGGAACCCTGGTATAGGTAATGGTGGGAAAGTCAATGTCCTTCATATTGCGGGTGAGACAGTCTAGATAATCAAGTAGGCGGGATGGTATATCGGCCTTGTAAATATAGGCCAACCGTTTAATGTTATCGTGGTATGAGTTTCTTGTCTTAAGGAAGTGCCACTCCATAACAAGCTCCTAACCGATACGAATCATTCGACCGCAATATTGCAGGTTATGCTTCATATTTAAATGCCACGCTATAAATATGCCGGTGTGGCATCTATAATGCATTTTAACGCCAGTTGCGAGATTGTTCCTCAGGCAGCGAGCTCGCGGTTTCGATCAATTCTTCCATTGTCGCTGCTGAAGCATGTCCTGGCATCCGTGGAATCGGTCTTATTCTCGAACCATGGCCAGGTAACATCTTAGTCCATGGTGATTGAAGAGTCCTCTCGGGGCAGGGGGATGGGGGATCAACCAGATAGACAGCTGCGCGTCTTGGTCCTCCAGTATTTTAGATTCATCGTTCATTTGGTCTGTTGCCAGGTCGCGTTGTTCGCAATCTTGGTACCGATCTGCTGGCTCAAGCTCTGGAGATACAGGTTCGGGTTGAGGTCCAGTAGGCGTCTCCCTCCGGTATTATGGGAACTGCGTATAATAGGAATAACAGGAAAGTAGAATAAAAAGCACTATAAAGATTCAGGTAGTGGATGAGACTATTCTGAACTCAAGGATATGAAGGCTGGTGTGAAAGAAAAATGGGAAGCTCTGTACGTCCATGGTCGGTTGCGGAGAGTCGAGTCATTTGGCGTCAAGCCGCCCATCCATACCTCTTCGTCGACTTTCCAGAGCTCACTTCTTGGTTCCGGTCGATAGTGAGGGTTCCAAAGGCTACGGGTATTTCGTCGTCGTGGAACCTTGTAAACGGAAACTTTGCAAATTCGTGACTCGGGCTTCTTATATAGTAGAGCTGGTTGTCACTGCGAGTTTTGCGCCTGGAGGTTTGCAGCAGGCGAGTCAATCGACGACAAGATGGGCTGTGGAACGATCTCATCCCATGACGACACCTTACGAGGTTCGGCATGGGGTCTCAGGGGTCTCCTTCTGATCATCTTGACAGCATCAGCTTGTAGGTTGGACTGTGTGTACCGGTAGCTCAACGCCCTACACAGCTCTGCAAGTTCAAGCCGAACCTTTCCTGCGGGTTTGCCATGGAACGTCTTTTCCATCGCCTTCATCAAGCTCCGGCCTCGAACGAAGTCGTGCCAATGCTGGGTGGAACGACATAGAAGTCATCTTTGGCGAGTTGCTGCTCGTCTTGATTTGACGTGTCGTCAATATGTCATAAAGCCTTCCACCCTCTCGATAGGATTTCGGTGCTTTGACTATGTATATAAGAAAACGCACCACCCATCATTTTTGTTTCTATGCGATGTGAAGTAGAGAAAAGAAAGTCACAATGGAATGCTCTACGACCTGGAGCATGTGCTAGGCCACTGACGAGTTCGGAGAGAAGGGTCCAAGCAAATGCTGAAGCTTGGTTCAAAGGCCATGGTGTTATGTTCGGACGATATTTCTTGTGTATGATGATAACTTGACAAGAGAGTCGTTATATAATGTTGATACTTTACTAGAATCCTTTGTATTGAAAGGAGATTCTGCAGATTCTGGAAAGGTTGAGTGTGGAAAGTGATTGATAGCCGCCGATACTGTTGTTCTTCTTGTACACCGATGCTGTTGACAATCTCGGGAACAGTTGTACGCCGATGCTGTTGACAATCTCGGGAACAGTTGCTTAGCAGAGAATAGCTAAACATGCTGCCTTCAGGTGAACTTTCGCTGTGGTGTATTGAGACTTATATAGGATATAATCTGTATTGGCATCTCGATGGTTGTAAAGGCGCTGCCATTCGAGGATGCTGACAATGCCTACATCTTCAAGGTAGAGCTTGTCCACTTCAACAGAGTCGGTGTTGATCTTTCCTTGTGACTGTGTGGGAGTATCTTCTTGGTGTATTCGAAGATCTCCTCGTGTCACTTCAAAGAGACATCGCGGGTCTTGCTTCTATCCCTTCGAAGTTCGCATACAAGACAAAGCCCCAAGGTTCGAGTTCCTTCTGAGCATTCTCAAAGGTGCCGGGGCTGGGGTTGGAAGTCTGTCTCTCTCCTTGCGCCTCTATTATATAAAGCTACGCTTTTGGCTTGGGTCAGAGTCCATGAGGCAGTTGAAATCACCGTCTGGATGGCTTGTGTTCATTCTCGGCCTGGGCAATCTCCGATTTCAGTGACAAGTTGCAAAAACAAAGATATGAAACTTACCGCAACACAGTTCTCCGGGAGGTTGAATGCAGCGGGGGAATGTGAGCGAGCTGGTCTTTTGTGTCGTACTCCATTTTCTCGTCATCGGAAGAGGACTCATCAGTGCTGCGATATAATGGTCCAGTCGAGGGCGTATATAGTAGCCTAGGAGTGGAGTATGTAGTGCTGGATAGCATTGACAAAGGCTGCCCCTAAACCCTAATAGCAGCCACTGATACTGCCATTTGGTTGAGTGGACGTCGGTGTACATCCTCAAGTGAGAGGCAATCGTGGAGAGACACTAGGGCAAATGATGACGGCATCACCAAGTCTGGTATAATATATAAGCAGTCGGAGTATGCGATGAGGTGCTATAAAGGTATCATGGACAAGGGAGTTGAGATGAAGATTGAAGTGTCAGTTCAGGTGGAAGAGACGGGCTCTTTATACTTTTTTCTTGGCTCACATAACGTGAACTGACAGTTGAGAACAGTAAACAACTGAGATCATGTGTAGCAACATCCAGAGGTGAATGCTACGGATTGGTACTGAACGCAACCAACTATTACTCACTCTGCAATCTCGTTGCAAAGTTCTCTCCAAACAACATCAAGTAGAGTCTTGAAGAGGAAGGCAAAAGCTAGAAGAGCACACGATGGCAATGTCTTTGCTAGCATATATCGACAGATGTCCAAGTCCATATATCACACAATCGGGAGCGCGGCAAAACTTGGAATAATATACCAAACGCACATACTGTAGTCCGACAATCGGTGTGGTATAAGTTCCATGAAGTCAAGATACAAATGCTTGACAAGCAATCCTGTTCTTTGCTGTAGTCGTCATGCATAATGAGAAAGGTTCTGAGATGCGGGTTTGTTGGTGACATCCATGACATCGTAGCGCCGACAAAACTATCAAGATTTCTTGGAATCAACCCATAGAAAAACGAACAAGCTCGCTTCAAATGTTTGCAGAAGGGCAAAGGAGTTGACGGTGAAGATTCCTTGAGGCTGTTTGATCAGTCGGAAGAGTCCACGCGTCCTCGCAGCCATTTGGCGTTTGTCCTTATGGTAAGCGAAAAGGATGGAAAGCTGCTTTTAGTTTCCATACGTAGGAATTTATAACAATTTAAGACCCAAACTCCTGATGAGCTAGGTATTTTAAGTATCTTAAGCATCTTAAGTAGGCAAGCCGTTGCATCATGCTCTTACAGACAAACTGGAGTGTAGTTGGTACATTTGGAAGCTGAGAGCAAAGCCTTTGTTAACAATCACCCAGCTATTCGCTTAATCCTGCCTTTAACATTTGTTTCTGTGCCTTTTTGCTGTTTGGGTCGTAGTGTTTGAGTTGGCGGTTTGTTTGCAACATTCCATAGCGTTCCAGGTTGTCCCCAATAATGCAATCGAACATAGGAAACACCAAATAAATCAGATAACATTGAGCAGTTGGTTCATCAGGCGAAAGATTGGAAAACAATGCTATTCTTGACTGATTGTTGTTGTCTAAGCCCATCTACAATGTTCCAGCATGTACTAGACGCACCGTGCAAATAGCCAGTGCCAACGAGCGCAAACACTATGCGCTGATATCATGTCTTGGGTTGTCTCCAGTTTCTTTTTGTGGCTGCCTCTGCCCCTCCATTCATCATCATTGCCCCACGTTCAAGGTTTTTGCCCAACGACAACCTCAAACAACTTGATACACAACCACCACAAAAACCATCAGTCACTATGGATCCCCTCGATAGCATGTCCGGCGCCCCCGTGCCCAAGAACTTCGATGCCGAGAATGCCCAGAACAACGAAGACGTACGTCTAACCCCAGAAACTCCGAAACAAAAACACTAACCCAGTCTATAGATCGAGAAGCAGTTCGCCGTCAAGGTCGTCCAGCACATGCAGACCTACTGGTCCATCCTCGAGCGCGTCAAGGGCTCAACCCTGCGCCTGACCAAGATTGACGACGAGATCATGGAGCATCTCAAGACCGACTTCCCCGAGTTCGACCCCGCCGCCCAAGTCAACGAGGATGAGATGAAGAGCAAGGCTGGCAAGGAACGATGGCGCAAGTTCATGATGGCCTATGAGAAGAAGGTGGACGACTACAACTTTGGTACCATGGTGCGCGATAGCGCCAAGGTTGAGTACGAGGAGGATACCACTATCTTTGTGCCTCGTATGCAGTTCTACGCTCTCGAGATTGCACGGTAAGTTGTATTGATGTTGTAGTGTGGAATTGAAGCTAATGAATGTTAGAAACCGTGCGGGTCTGAACGACTGGATCTACGAGCAGGCCCAGGCTCAGAAGGCCAAGTCTAAGTAAATGTAAACGACGAACGAACGAAAAGACACAAAAACAGCGCACCAACACGAGCCATGCGTCCCCGCGCCGGGCCTTGAGCCCACATGAACACTTGCAGGACGGGGAAGGCCACTGGTTGGACAATCTGGAGGGCAAGGCCCGGTCATTGATCTTGGAAGTTTGATCTCAAACAGATGCAGTCCCAAGAGGAATCTGATGGGTTTTATGTACTGGATTATTCCGCAATACCCTTAGAAATACATGGCTTCAGCGTCTGGCCCCATCGTGATATTCTTTGGGCCATTGATCCTAGGGTAGGGTACCCGAAATTTGAGAATCGAACACTCGTAGCTTAATCTGCGGATAATGTCAAAGAAAATAAAACCCCGGGTTCTGTAGAGTAAAAAACACGTCTTTAAGTATTACATTATGACCATAAATTCGTACTTACTTTAGTCTAAGCTATCACAAGAAGCCTAGCTCAGCTCCAGTCATTTCTCTTCCCCATCATTCCCGCTCACACCTTTAGAAACTCATCAATATTCACCCTCTGAAAATAGCTCACATGTCCAAATCCAATCCAATACTGCGCAAGGCGATCGTGACTAACGAGCATAAGCCGGCTATCAACGTAGGTGTCTGTTTCATTCCATGTCAGTATAACGGCCCCTTCGAGGTGCCATCTGAAGCTATTATGCGTGGTGCTTACCTCCAACAAATCCCGTATTTGCAATATGTCCTTTGCTGTGAACTGTCCGTATACCTTGGAAGCGAGGGTCTACCGGAGGAGCGTCTACGAGACCACCAGACCCAAGGTCATTGGCTACAAAGGTAATTTCTCCCCGTGGAACGTTAGGATCACCTGTTAGCTTGATAGCCTCGAGTCGTCCCTGAAACGTGCGTCCTTTGGTTCGTCTCGCTTCCCATGTATGGTCGCTTTCTGACTCTTTGCGCACAAGTCCGAGTTCTTCATCTGTTGCAGGCGTCTCATCATCGGGCTGATGTATAAGTAAAAACTCGCAACCGTGGGTGCTATAATCGCCGACCCAGATTCCCCTCCAGGGCTTCAACGGTGTTGGCGTGTATAGTTTCGGATCGAGCGTAGAGTATGTGATGAGCTCCTCGCCGACATGGACGCCGGGAATTCCACCAGCCGCTGCAGTGCGAGATAATCTTAGCATATTGTATATCCCAGTCGTACCAGCAGCCATACCGACTCGAGCTAAACCGCCCGCCATTTCCATCCACTGACGGATACGGAAGAATCTCTCCGATACTTCTTCGCGGCGCTGCGGCACGGTCCCTGGGGTGTTGACGAATATGCCCGCCTGTGTCACCTGTGTGCTGGCACCTAGAACATGATGTTTTGAAGGAATTGAAGGTGGTGGCCAAATGTTACCGTATGGAAATATACTTTTGAGACCTTCCTCTGCTTCTTCTTGATCAAGCTCACAGGTTAGCATAAAATTGCTAAACAGGGCGTCAATTCGGTCATCCAGGGTAACGGGCATCTCATCGGCGAAGCGATTTGCACCAGGTCGATTCAAGAAGTCCTCCGGAGCCCTCTCTCCCACGCGAAACTGCAGAACAGGCTTGTCGAGATGAAGCTTGACTTTAGGATCAAACTCATGAATTAGAACGTCGGCGTGGGAAACAAAACTCTGATACAACGGCCGACCTCTACTTGCGAGTAGTTGATAGCCCTCGATGCAGCCCCGCCGAGGATCGTAGCGAACAATCATGATCCTTCCTGTGAGATCCCGATCGCAGAACCAGATCTTTTGCCGGGGGAGAAACCAGAGGCGATCATGAGCGGCGTAGAGCTGGTGATAGCTGGTGCAGGGCTGAGGGCTTGTGAGAGTTACGCCGGGGATGTTATTTTGGACGAGGGGGTACCAAAGAACATCTGAGAGGGCATGTTTATGTAGATCTCGACATGTAGCGGATATAGCTGAGAGATCGTAGGGTGAAAGGTGTGAGAGAATGTTATCAATGAGCTCAGCAGGGAGACCTAGAATTAGACAAGGTCCAGGTGGTTGTGAGTCTGATGCTGGCTCGGGCAGCGGTGACTGGGGCTCGTCACTGGAGGACATGTTGGATGTTGGTGTGACTTTATTCTAGGAAGAGGTTAAGATGGCTGTCCCTGCTTTATGAGATTGATCAGAAAGAAATATTCAGGATATACCTTAATTTATTACAATAATTTCTAGGACAGGGTAGCGGGCTGATGAGTCGAGTACGGACAGTCTGAACTTGGAGCTGTGGAGGGAGCATGGAGCCTCAATGGTGATGATGAAGGCAATGAATGCAGCTAAGCGGAGTTCAGCCGCAGGGGATGGAGGCTCTGGAACGCAATGGAGCCACCTCAAGTCAGGTCAGATCATGAAAAAGAGGGGACGAACTGATGTTAAGATTGTAAAGAGAGTTGATTGTTATTGGAACCTGTATTTGTATTCCATATATGTATGTAGTATGTTGTATTGTAGAACAACTCGTTGACGACATTGCGTAGCTGGTCCCGGTAAGTGGGGGGATCATCATCTTAGCCGATGAGAGATGCCGATAAACTAAAGCATACAGTATTGAGCTAGAGTATCAGAGAATAAGACAGGAAAATAGAAAATAATATAGTACATTTATTAGATATCTCAAGATCCTGCATATGGTCACACATGTTTAACCACCCTCATCGATTACATTATCAATCTCCGTACGATACCTCGTTAAAGGACTAGCTTGCTTTGGTGGCTGGGCTGGACGCTTGAGGCCTAATGCCTCCCAAGCTTGGCCAAAACACCAAATCCACCACCAACTCACCAGGTCACGCGCTTCTCTTTGAAAGTCCATCCTTATTACTTGCAGTAACTATATTGGGCACCAAATTCTCTTGCTTTGCTGGCATACTTTTTCTCTGGCCAATTACCAATCTCGCGACGTCATCTCCTACTCATATTTTTTTTTATCGTGCTACCATAGGAATACCTACTTTTCATATTTCGCCTCTCTTCTCTCTTCACAATACACCGACAATATTTGCTTACACTTGGTTGAAATTGCCGATGATGAGCTCGCTATTCCCTCTTCTCTCGGAGATTCTTCCGATGATAATGCCAGCCTCGGCCAACATCACTCGCGCCAAACAGCTTGAACCTACGCACCCGACTGTCGAAGGTCCTGTTATTGAACGTCCTGCTGTTGTTGGAAAGTCCGACAACATGTGCGTCACTGGTAAGTGTCTCAGATCTGAGACTAGCTCCTCAAGCTCACGCGTTAGTCCTCACAACGCGACCGTATTCCAAATCTACCGTTAGACACAACAGTGAACAAGGTGAGTTCATCCGCTGTCGTCATGAAAATAAGCTAAGTTTGTAGACACAATCATTTATGCCGTCTCGGGATATGGAATTCTCATCGTCAACGAGGCTGCCAACTCTGAACTAAAACACCACGATCTAGCTCCAGGTGACTTTGCCTTTGTCCCTGCCTGGGTTGAGTATCAGGTCAAGAACGACACCGGTGAAGACATACAATGGCTTATGATCCAGAGCGGACCAACTCCTATCCGCGCAGACTTGACTGAATGGAATGGCAGAGTGATCAAGTCAAAGGAGTGAAGCAACGGAGCATGCAGTTTCATTATCATCATATCGAGTCTATTTCATCGATGCGTTATTCCTGAGATACTATCCACTAACTTTCGCATCTCGATCTAACCATCTGAATCACCGAATCTCTACTTGGGCCGTCGTCAAACACCTGCGCGTGGTCCAGCGTCGGAAACATGACCACTTCTACTCCGTTGTGCGATTCCGCCACCACGCCATTGGGACCAGCTCCAAGGTCCACCCCCAGATACTCTGCGACTGCAGCCGTGTCGACGATGAGGTCGCGACCAGACAGTGTAACCGCAACGTTCCTTGTATGATGGCCATCGCTCTGAGTTCCCAGTAAATCTTCCTTCCAGAGGATATTCTCCCGCCAGAAGAAATGTCTCCCCAGACAAAATGCAACACCCGGATCGGTGCTGGCAAAGTACCACAGCTGCCATTCATTCGCCCTCCTGGGCTTCCGACGAGTAAAGTTGTACGCTACATCGGGAAGATGTAGCATAATAGTCACAGGATCGATGAGGACAACCGAGGGCACACGATGTTGTAACTTTGGATCGTGGAGTATATGAGTTGTCAGGACGGAGCCGTAGGAGTGTGACACCACCGCAAATTTGTGCCAGCAGTGGTGTTCCAGGATAGTTGTCATTTGGGTCAAGAACTCAGCCTTATCGGGAATGGCTGGAGTGAGGCGGAATGAGATGGGCAGAACCTCGACAGCGATAACACCAACACTTCCCTTACCATTTTCGGTCTTGTGGAGGCCAGCCAGAAAACGAACATACGTCCACAGCCCGATTCCGATGCCATGGAAAAAGACAACGGGTAGCTTGTCTTCGGCTGTATGAGGTCGATGCCAGTAGCTCAAGCATGAGGAGGGGGATTTAGGGCCTGGAAGCAGCTCTTGCGGCCGTGGAGGAAACACACTGAGTGCAGAAGAGCGAGGTCGGCGGTAAAACTCGAATCCGTGCCAACGAAAGGCGAAATGAGTGGCGTGGTCGACGAAGAAGATGATGACATACCAAAGAAGACTTCGATACGTTGTCGTGATACCATCAATCGTCAGACGAAGGCTGTTGACGTCACCCCGACCGTGCTCGAATTTCCGCCCAAGTCGTTTCTCGATAAGACTCAGATAGTGTTCGACCTCATCCTCAACTTCCTCCTCGATAGTCACACCATCTTCATCCACCAACTCTGCACCGTCAGCTCGTTCAAAGAAAGCCCACAAGAGAAACTCCTTCACGTTTTCCCGTCGGATCTCATTAGGGTCTGCATCAAGAAACCACCATCTCAGATAAATCTCCAGCGATGGGATATACCCAAAGCATCGATCAAACAGCGCCTTTCTGTCTTTGCGTGATAGTGCTGGAGGGTGGACTGCTTCCCGTCTGAGTCGTCCGAGATATGGTCTGTATATAAACAGGTAGAAGACCAACTCGGCCAGCAACGCAGCCAGAAGAACACACACAGCTGGCAGAATAACAGAAACAGGCTGGATAAGAGGCAGAAGGAAGATGAGAAATATATATATTAGAGGCGTGTAGCGAAAGAAGGCGATGGATAAACGAATGAAGACCCATTCACCAAACGATGTGCCAATCATGACGACGATGCTGAGGCCGGTTCACACCGGACTCTGTGGTTTTGTTTCTTCAATTTTAAGTGATGATGTTTATGGCAGAGATGAAAAGAAGAGAAAAAGAAAGAACGGTGAAGTATTTGTTGAACGAAAGGAGCCTGATCTTTCTGTTGGGGCGAAATAGAAGCAGCTGGTAGGATGAACATGAGCTGGACAGTTACAAGGGTCTGAAGCACAGGATGATTGTGGCTTGCTTTGGATGCTTGTCCTGTCTGTGGCGGTGCGACGGAAGCGAAGCGGGGCCGGCCGTTGATGCGGGCGGGATGAACTCACGGGCCGTATCCGCACTTCGACTCCACGATCTACGACTTCATGTCAGTCAGTGTCCAGTGATGAGTAGATGGAAATCGCAACGCAAGGTCGAATGCATAGTAAATTAGCGGTCGGTGATTGAAGACACTTGTGTATAGTATCGCAGCTTTCTTTCTTTTTCCTTTAGCAATTCTGGAATGATACAAGACATGTCACGCTCTAATACAGTCACACACCAATGCTAGTGCTGTGGCGCAAACTTCGGACGGGTATGTGAAGAAGGGAGCCGAGCTTGGGTGGTGTTATGTCGACCGTCCACAACAACATGCAAGTCCGCTTCATAGCGGGCATTGGGAGAGTACGTGATTACCTCCTGGGTATCACTGGTTCATTGGTTGGAGTGCCACGATAGCACAATGGGGCAGACTTGAAGGACTGAACTCGACCAAGTGATCCAACGGAGCATATCCTTGGTACTTTTCTGAGCAACTGTTTCACTCATAATTCCGACGTTGCATTTGGCTTTTAACTCCGATCACGCTGGGGGGTATTACTGGTGATAGAGGACATACTGTACTGCACGCTTACGCCACAGCAGCCCTAATATCTTGATTCACCAGCCACGAGCAGGTTCTTGGCCTGCCAAAACATCCTTGGAGGGGCATCCTTCTCCGCCTGTCTACCTCAGGGAATGACCGTACTCATGCATTAGGATTTATCTGGTGTCACAATTATTGGACTTTGATTATGTACCCGACTGACGCAGCGCTGGGTCTTTGTGTACACAAACAAGCCTCCCCCTTGGACGTTGCATGGGCAGTATGTATCTCTACCTCGAAACGTATACAGACACAGCCTCCCAACAAGTAAGCTATACAAGCCGTTGGAGGGTAGTGCATACAAGCATACAAGCCTTACTAGTGTGTACATCTACGACCCCAGTTTGACCGCAGGGTACACTTCGCACCCTGCACATGCAGATGCAGCCTCATCGACAACCCATATCCAGCTTTCCCTGCTTACTGGAAGAATTGGAAGCGGCGCATTAGAATTTTCGGTGTACGAAATGCATGAGTGAAACTTGCCCTGGTTCTGTAGCACTAAATAGACAGAAATGTCATTGTGATTCAGAGTCGGTAGGCCGATGGACTTGAGGCGGAGCTATCAGAGCAAAGAGATAACATCACTGACTGCGATCAAGAGTTACGCAAAGGCCATCGGCCGTTTACATGGCATAACTTGCAAGTATCCGAGTTACACAATGGGTCCTTATAGTGCTGTGAGCGGTGAATCACAAACGTCGTTGCGGTGGTTGTCATGCCTCATGGTCTCACAAGAAGGGGGGATTATGTCAGGTATGCGGAACAATCACCTACCACGTAGGCAAGATTATGCACACTCGCGCGAACTGTTTATTCGAACCGGATATAACATTGAGAAATAGGTGATAGTTGATGTAATGAAGCGTGGAGGGTTGGATGGGGTATGGTGAGGTTGTGTGAGGTTGAGGATGCTGTCCTGTGATTGGTCGGTGGGGGGGACTGTCGTTCCTTGGGCCTCCCATTTATAGTCCTCCTCCCCCCTCGACCATTTTCTCACACTCTCCTCCCTTCTCATCACTTCTTTCTTTCCATCAAAAAACCATCCCAGATAGCATTCAAACATCCATCCTGTTCCACTTGCATCACTTGATACCATTCAAGAGCCTTCTGGATCCCATCTGGATCATCTCACATACACTCCCGTCCTACCTTGCTGTCGGTGTCACTTGAACCCCGACATTGCATCCCACTCCTTCACATAGCCCTTCTCTTCCATTTCCCTTCGCAAGTGATAAGATGAGTTCTTATCCTCCCTACTTCCTGCCTTCCTCCTCATCCCCTGGTCCTGAGTTTACACGGCCTCATAGCCATGTCAGGGCATCATCCCACTACCGGATCGGCGAGAGACAACACCCATCAATGAAGCACAGAAACCAAGAAGAGTTCATTGACAGAAGCCTCAGCACCGGATATCACCACTTGGTAGATATCCCTCATGGTGTTGAGCGGATCAGGGAGGCCGATGCTCGGCTGCGTAGCCAGGTCCCAAGGCGGTCACCCGGCTCATATCAGCCATCAGAGCTGGATTTGTGCTCATACAAATCCCAGCAATCTCCACCTGGCTCGGAGTCAGAATATAGCCTCTATGAGATGCCGCCTCGCAAGCGCCATCGAGTCTCATCTGAGAACACTGTTGATCTCTCACGTGATGACAGACAACCATCATACCTCGCATCTGATGGACTTGTTCATACAGGATCCTGGTGCCGCTCGACACCCAAGGACTCTGGCGACATGAAATTAGAATGGTATGGCACTGAGCCAGATGTTCTGTCAGAGGACTGGCGTCCAAAGACACCCATGGATACTCGGCTTTCCACGCCAGACCTTCCACCCTTGTCCACAGACTTTGAGTTTTGCCCATGCCATCACCCAGGAGAGCATGAACAAGACGAAATCAACAAAGACTTTTACTTCGCTACAAGATCCAAGATGGATATGCAGAGTAAGTTGATACTGACTCCGCTGAGAGGCCTCCTTCAATTGACCGGTTGTTGATGAATGCAGTGATAAACGCGCTGGCACACATTGCCCAGAACCGAGCAACATGTGAGAATGGTGTTCATCGAGTCTCACGATAAAAAGAGTGCTGTGGTGATGACCGAAAATGTGATTGATTGGCAATTGTTGGCGTTGAAACTGGCGTTTTTGACACCGATATTGGTGAATTGAGGCACGTCATGAGAGCGATTGACGTCTAATGTTAGCGGATTACCTATATTAAAGTGAGTTTGTATACTAAATTTGTAAATAACGTGTCGTCCCAGTCATTTTTAAAGGTGTATGTTGAGTGATGTAAGTCTGGAGAATCATGACAGAGGTCACCATGTCCATTCAATCCAATGTTAAGTAACATGGAACGACTCAATGAAGGAGTCGGACGGTAGTAAATATGTATGGTCTGTTGAGAATCTGTTGTCGATCATTTTGGATGAGAATCTTGGTGTTGAGACTCGACTCGATGAAGCGAGAGAAGACGAGGGAAACCTGTGGGGATGTGGGTGAGCGAGAGTGATGCAGGCAGAAGCAGGCGCAGTTCTTTTGCCTGAGGCAGGTATTCAGGCATCCGCCCAATTGTTACCAGACTGGCGACACTTCAGATGTCGGTTAACCTAGACTGCTGATGATGCTTATTTTGGGCAGTCAACTGAATCTTTTGGCTTTAGTAGGCAAAAAAGATTTTAAATTGTCAAAAATTAGACATTTCAATCATCATCAGCCGCATTAAGAATCCCCCTCAAACGCAATGGGAAAAGCAATGAGGCCAGCTTGTGCCCTGGCAGCATCTTGTGCTCAGTGACATATGTCAGATGATGATACAGATCCAGCTCACGACATGGCACTAGAACCGGAATTCCAACCCTTGTATTTCCGTGATATTAGTTTTGTACACGGCATATCTGTGTCTGCGTCTGTGTCTGTGGTGGTTTCGTAAAAGCGATGCGGCAGCGGAGATGCTTTTGGGCTGGCGTCCATGTTTGACCCAATAATGGAGTCTAAAAGTGTGGCATATGAAAGAGGTGAAAAAACCCTCACGTCATACTGTACTTATAAGCCCATTCTCAGCGCCACTATCCAAGACGTCGATAAAAACTAGACTGTTGGGTTTGTTATTTGGCTTCTTCATCCATTTTTCGACTCATTTGGTTACGTCATTCAAAATTACCATATTTTATAGAGCAAGTGTTCTGGGATAGGGTAGACAAAACAAAACAAAATACACGATAGACAAAATGGCCGAGAATTACGTCCTTCGCATCACGGCAGGTCCTGATTACGACGTGGACCAGCAAGTTGAGGTCCCAGTCAACACCGCAAAGCCCATCATCATCAAGAGCGACCGCGCTGACATTGAACTCAACGTCCGTGTCATCGACTACAAGGGCCTTCCTCGCAACTCACCCACCACTTCTCCCTACTTCTCTACTGAGCCTCATGCCTACAACCGGGACCAGTACAGCATCTCATTCCGCTTCACACCAAAGAAACCCACCCATGACGACAAAGCTGGTATCAAGGCCACAGAACTACAATTTGGCAATGACTTTGACCATCCCATTCGAGATCGCTTACCTCCTGGGTTCAACACGGCTATGAGCATAGTTCGCTGGTGGATTGATCCTGGTCTGGATGGCGATGCGTACGCTGATAAGCCATTCTTGTATGGTCCGGCATTGAGTTCCTTCAACACCATTCACGTGGGTAAAGGCGAGTTTGATGAAGAGAAGGGCGGTCTTTGGTTCGAGGAAGGTGGTGATGAAGATGGCCTCGAGGCTCGTGAAGATATCGGCGCTCCTCTCACCAGCAAGGCGCGGATGAAGTGGGCTCTGAGAGCGGATAGCAAAGAGAAGTGGATATTTGAGTACGACCAGACATATGGCTTCGACTTCTTCAACCCATATCTTAACTTTTCCGACCTCGCTCTGAACCTACCTGGTTTCCAGCTCCCCATCATGAAGTACTGGGATGGTCAAGGCCTAAGGTAAGCCAGCACCCCCTCCATAGCATCGGGACGATTTGTCGCACAGCGGGTGTTTTTGCACCACGACTCATCTCATGCATCTTCGTTTACACTCGTTATAGGCCCGGTCCGAAACGCTCACATCAGCTCAGATATGTCTTGCGCAACAAGGAAACGGAGGAGCCGTATCTGGTTGTGCTGTTTTCGCTGTACCATAAGGATTATGTGAATGAGGATGGGTCGTTGAAGGAGGGTGCACAGGATTCTTTTACATTGCCTGACAAGGTGACAATTGATGAGGAAGACTTTGATGGGGATATGGCGCTTAAGGAGGCGAATGAGCAGTTGGGACCTAAGATAGACGAGAGGGGGAATGAGCAGACAAGTGCGGATGATGTTGATTGAGGATGGGTGTAATAATTGGTCAATGTGTAAATAATAGAATTCAGTTGGGTTTACTCTGTTGAAGCGGGAACTATAGAAAAGGAGACGTGATGTGACCCTGGTTCATGAATAATGTCGATTGGTGTTTTTCGGGATGGACTGAGATCGGAGCCTCAATTGTCTTCGGGTATGTCCCGAGTTAATGCCGGCAATAGATTAAGCTTCCGAGCTCAAGCCACGCTGAGTCGCACATTAAAAACATACGTCAGGCTTTGTTCCCGGCTGGTATTGACTTGAATCATGAAACTCAAGGGTAGGTTCAGGCATGAATCGGATCACCTGACTGTTCACGTGCCAAAGGTTAACAGCAGGTATCTCATTCTGCAACATTCGATGTTAACTGACAATACAGATCCTCGGTACCCTCGACGCAGGACTGACAGCGCAAAATCATTTTCCCGTCCAGTGAAAGCACAGTCGTACTGTACACGTGTGCGTGCGTAATCGATTCTGTCACCAGATGGCGGGGGAAATCTTGGGAAATCTAGGATCTGCAGGCCAGATGAGATGGATGGCCGGGCATAGTCGGATATAGCACAACATGGCTTTCCCCCTCTCGCTCGCAAAAGGTCTCGACTCTGGGCTTACGCTCTGTTCCTCGGCATTGGACCCAATCGCTTTCTCCGGCGCAGCGTGGCTTTCCTAAACAAGTGGCTGCCGAAGCGGCATCTCGAAATGGCTTTAAGTGTCGCTGGGGTCAGGGTCTGGCGCGTGCAAGTCTATAGCAGGTTTGGCTAGTTGGGTTAGTTCTGAAGCTTAGTTCACGTCCATGTTATTCCCGATGCTTTGGCTGCCGGGGGGTTGAGTTGACTACGGCGAGAACGCCGGACAAAAAACTGGTTGTTAGGGAGGGAGGAAATGACTTGATCTTTTTTAACAAAGCCTTCTGGAGTTACAAGGGACACTGTGACGTGAGGGATCTGTAATATCTCAAACCACAGCCCTACAGCCGAGGACTATCACTTGCCTACCTCAGTTATAAGTCCCCTACAACGCTGACCTCCCTCCCTGGCCATACCCATACATACATGCCGCGCCGCAAATAGGATCCTCCCTCTCGAGACACCTTCGGAGAGAATGCATTCCCCGTTAGCGTTTTCTCAGTGGGCCACAGGGCGGAGACAGCACCGAGACAACATTTATTCCCGCTGAGATCCCGCCTTTTGACCCTCATCTGCGACCCCAGCCTTGATAATCCCGGGCTTGTGCCTCCGGATACAAGACGGCTGGAGTTTCTCTTGTGATCCGTCCGCCCTTTTATCTCTTGTGTTTCCGACATTTCAAACTTGTCTCTGTCACCGCTGCGTTTTTGGTTCTTGCTGGAAGTCATTCTGGGCGTTGAAACCTCCCCCACAGTATTATCTATTGGTATATGGTTATTGAGAACATCATTACGAGCTTTCGATATGAACGGATCTGGTACAGTTGAGGCTACGGCTGCCTCCAAGGACTATGGCGACCTCGAGATTGGGCCAGACACACTCCCGCCTTCAAAAACACAACCC
Source organism: Fusarium verrucosum (assembly GCA_013623715.1). NCBI lineage: Eukaryota > Fungi > Ascomycota > Sordariomycetes > Hypocreales > Nectriaceae > Fusarium > Fusarium verrucosum. The sequence continues at coordinate 61,701 of JABFFJ010000138.1, forward strand.
AAGCTTGGTGGTGAAGATCCTATATCCTATCCATATCTGACACTCGACACTCCCCTACCAACACCACCCTCATCAGACTCAAATCTTCCACCATGCCCAGATCTTCGACCGTACGCTTCACCCTTCAAATTACCGCAAGCTCGGAAAAACATCTTCCTTGCACTCTCGTGCATCGCTACAATGCTGACGGCATACACTGCCGGTGCCTACTCGCCGCCCTCGAAAGCAATGGCTAGGGATATTGGAGCAAGTCACACAGCAACACTCGCAGGCATCACAACATTCTGCGCGGGTTTCGCTATTGCACCCATGGCCCTTGCTCCAATTTCGGAGATTTGGGGTCGTCGTCCTGTTTTTAATCTCGCAGGGTTTGTATTCGTCATCTCCCAAGCTGTCTGCGCTGTTATGCCAAACTTGGCTGGCATGCTGATTGCTCGTTTCTTTGTTGGTGTTGGTGGCTCCGTGTTCAGTTCAGTTGTTGGTGGAGTCATCGCTGATCTGTGGGAGAAGGAGGAGAGAAACACACCCATGGCTCTGTTTAGTGGTTGCGTGCTGTTTGGAACTGGTCTTGGACCTTTGGTGTCGGCTGCTCTTGTTGATGCTCTGGAGGATGATACACAGGCTTGGAAATGGTCATTTTGGCACCAGGTTATTCTGGATGTGCTGTTGTTGGCGGCCATCTTGATCCTTTTCAAAGAGACACGAGGGTCGGTTTTACTGTCGCGAAAAGCCAAAAAGCTGAACAAGTGGTATCAAGAGTTGGAAGATGCAGGTGTTTACGGAGTCTGGGTTGCTGATACTCAAGAGGAGGAGACGAGTGACAGCTCATCATCGTCAAGCATCAAGACCATGCCGGGACATGGGACCATGCTCGAGTACAACAGACAAACCCAACTCCGAAGGATTCGATGGCTTGTGGAAGCAGATGAGCAGCGCCCTCCTCTGCGTCAAATGATGGCTACGTCGATCAACCGACCCTTCTACCTCCTCTTCACAGAGCCAGTCGTTTTTGCCTTTTCCCTTTGGGCTGCATTTTCATGGGCCGTCCTGTACCTGTCCTTCGCCATCGTGCCCTATCTCTACTCAGACAACTTCAGCATGTCTATGCGCATCTACGTTGCCATGATGGCGTCAGCTATTATTGCGACAGTGGTGGGCATTCTTCAAGAGAATCTGATGAAGCATCCTCTCTGGGCTGGACATGTGAGCGAGAAGGAAGTTCCTCGTTTCTGGAGGTTCATGAGGAAGCATTTCCCTGTTGATTCACCCGAGGCACGACTCTACTTTTCCTGTCTCACTGCACTTCTTCTCCCGGCTGGTTTATTCGTTGCGTTCCTGAGTCCGCTAAGCACAAGTCATTACGCCCAAGCTATTGGTATAGGCTTTGCGAATTGGGGAATCTACTCTGTCTACCTCGCCACGTTCAACTACCTCGCAGATACATATCACATGTATGCCTCGTCAGCACTCGCTGCCCAGAGCTTCTGCCGTAATGTGCTGGGTGGCATATTCCCAGTGTTGACTGGCCTCATGTTTGACAATCTTGGTTTGAAGAACGCTGGCTGTGTGTTGGGTGGTATTGCTTCTGCCCTCACGCTTATTCCCTGGGTTTTGGTATTTTTCGGAAGCAAAATTAGAGCGAGAAGCAAGTTTGCAATTGTAAGTTTGCATCCACATAATTTTCGTGTTTTTATTTGTTACTAACCTTTCACAGTCTTTACAAAAGTAATGGGAACATTGTAGAAGAAGGAGTCTAGTTAGAGTTCTAGTTACTTAGATGGCACACAATATGTGCCTTGATGACCTGATGAATCTACAAGGCCAACTGTACCTAAGGCCTAATTAATAGTATACATCACCTTCTCCCCATTCCCGAGCCCCAGGTGAAGGTTGATCACCGTCAGCTCAGTACGTAGTAGCAGCATCTCTGCTCAAAACCCTCTTTTTCTTTTTGAGCTTAGTCTTTCCGGGATTGCTCTTGAACCACGTAATTTTCTTCTTCTCCGACATATCGCTTCCCCTCGTTCTCTCTTTGCGCAGATCTTCAGTTCGCTCCGATAGACTGGTGACACTCCTTGCAACAGCGTTTCTCAGCCGTTGTAGATCGCCTACGATGGCGGGGAGAATCAAGTCCCCGTTGGTGTCGATTTGAGGTCGAGGAAGTTGCACGCAGCCTTCCCATATTCGCAAAGCGCTGGGTATGTCGTTGGAGGCGGAGACGTCATGCTCATCTAAGGAGTGGTTTCCATCGCCCATGTCGACGTAGGATTTCTGGCCGTTTAGTTTAGGCCATATCGTCGATGGCGCAACGCGGAATGCGTAGGTCTTTTTCTCGTTTTCGCTGGGGAAGAGTGTTCCCATAAATCGCTGCGTGTAGTCCTCGCAGAAACCGGACATGCGGATAGAACCGATGCGGCCCTTGAGGCGGAGGATGTAGTTGCAGAAGACGAGATACGAGTCGGGACAGTATTCTTCCACGACTGAGGCTGATGGAAGGGTTGGACTGAGGATTTCGGGGGCAGTTGGACTTCGTAAACCGTCGGCTTCAGATGACCCGGTGTCGTATCTGCGGAGAACCTGTCCTGTTGGACTGTAGGGTTCTGGTGTTTTGGCGCTTCGTGAAGCTGATCGACTGTTGGGTCGACTGTTGGGTCGACTATTGGTGGCACTGGATCTACCGGGGATAGGTCTCGGGGGTCTCTTTCCGTGAAAACGTCGACATAGAAGAACGAGGCTTTCTAAGGGACACGACTCCTTGCGCTTCAGCTGTGCGTTGACGAAGTCTTGAAGTAGGGTCTCAATTTGCTCGATGTTGGGCGACAGACCTACGGCCCCCGGATCAGAGCCGCAGCCCAGATGTGTCATGTCCAGTTCGATGACAATATTCTTTGCGTACATTCCGTAGTTGTTGAGCCATGTTGTGGCAAGCGGACTGATTCTTGGTCCTGTGAATGGGGACAAGACAGCGTGGAGTCTGATTTCCTGGAGGAATGTAACAAGTACATCGGCGCGAAAGGCGAACGAGACTAGAAAGTAGGGAGAAAGTAGATAGAGTGTTGCATTTGGTGATTCAAAGTCTTGCTTGCGCCAAACATCGCGGCTCAAGGCGTGTTTGTTCAAACGCAGCGGTTTGTCGCAAATAGGCAGCAGAAACTGGCATACTCGGTACCGCACGGAGTCCGGAAGACGAAAATAACCAGAGCCAGGCTTCTTTCGAGCATGATTCTCGTAAAAGGAAGCGAGCACCTGACCAAAACTCCCCTTTGGGAGTGCGCCATGGTACACAGCATCAAGAACCCGGTCCCACGGCGGAAGTCCCTGCCGATGAGCACCCTGTGCCACTGGAAATACAGCTGATAGCGGCGTAGCAGGCTGTGAGCGAATCCTCCAGGAAGAAGGGTTTGAGAAGCTTCTTTCGCGCGCTTTTGCGCTGGCTTGAAAGGGCATTATGAAGTCAGCCTTGATGAGGTAGACAGAGGTAGAGGTTCAAGAACTGGAGACGCACTCATGCGTAGAGACTCGAGACGGTCGGAGATGTCATTTTTGGTCCTGAAGGAGGAGACGCGGCGGAGGAGAGAGGGTGTTGATGTGGAGGGCGATAGGGAGGGTGATGATGCTGGAGTCGCCATTGTTGGAGTGGGTGTGGCTGTTACTGTCACTGTAACTGAAGTGGCACTGGCACTGGCATTGGCAGTTTTGGATCGACTTGACACATTTCTTGTACGAGGAGCCTTAGAAAAAGATGTTTCAAGATCTGTATGTTTACCTAGATACGTAGGTAGTATATGTGCTTACGATGTGAGATCCAGGTTGGGCTGAGGGGTTATTAAAGTTGCAGTCTCCCAACGTTAGATGCACTAAAGCTTTCGCAAAGATAAACTTTCGGCCGAATAAGACACTCGCATGCACACAATTCTGACATCCCCTCGTATGATTCAGGTACCTATTGCGTCGGAAAGTTACAGCCTCATCTTCTCTTAGCCTCAGCCCTCTGCTGTCTAATCGCCGTGCTGCTAATCTTGGTCGCAAAGTCTTCTGTCCTGCTTACGTCTTCATCACCAACTTCAGCAGCGTCCAGAACATCAATCTCAAATACTTCAAGCGGCTTCCATCCCTTTTCCACTCTACGATCGTTGATCGCCTTGCCGCCACTGCGCGTTTCTGCAGAAACCACAATCGCATCCGCATCCTCCTCATGAATGGGCGGACCAAAGGGATCACGAAGCACGATGCATCGCACCTTTACTTTTCCATCGCGAAAAGTGGCGATTGTTTCGTCAGGTGTGCTTTGTGTTTCCGGTGATGCAGCTGTTGTGTTATACTCCAACAATGTTGACAGGAATGAGAGAACAGTCTGGGATCGCTCATCCCAAGGCTGAAGCTCCTCTGCGTATTTCTTCTTTACAAGGAGTTCATCGCTGGATATGCCCACAACGAGGGTGCATGTCTTGTCAGAGTCCTTGGGTGGGATGTTGAGAAGAAGAACGCTTGCATGAAGGAGTAGTTTGTGGCCTGGGTGAAGATGATCGAATGTTCCTCCCAGACACACAGTGTTGAAGCCCTTTTGCTGTCCTTTTGGTGACGAACTTGGTTCTGCCGTCAAGCTGATTCCGCCTTCGATAGCCACAAGCTGACTCTGCGTAAACGTCTGCTTCTTCTCTGCAAGTTTGAGGAACGTCAAGAGCAACTCATATCCCTCCTCACAACTCGGATGATAGACCGTCTCCCACGGTCGAACCTTTGTAGCAAACGCGGCTAGGTCTAACACAGCCGTGCAATTCGCCTCGAACCCGCCATCGAAATCTGGCTCATAGCGTCGTCCCTTCTCATGGTCGATGAGAATTATTCTCACATCTACACTTCCATTTCCAGCGCCGACATCAACGGGGATGTCCTCCTTGGCACAGATGACGGATGTAAGAGTGTAAAGACCTGCGAGGAGGGATTGCGCGTCTGACCATGTGATTGTCTTTGAGTTGAGTGATGGGCCCGTAAGAAGAGGAAGGGCGAGGCCGATTATGAGGGTTTTGGGAGTGGGCGAATTCTTGAGTTTGAGAAGAACGGATGTTAAAGGTGAGCGATAGGCAGCTGAGAGGGTGGATGGAGATAAAGGACGGGGAGGAGATGGTAGGAGAAGAAGTGATGGAGCCATAGTGAAATTTTAGGAATCGGTATTGACACTTTTTTGCGTGTGCTCCAAGTGAGTAAATCAGTTATTAGAGGTTTATCAAGTGGTGATAGTCCACCTAATGAATGAATGAATGTGGTGATGTCGATGTAATATTGGTGGTGGTTTGATGATGCATGCCCAATGTACCCCGCTAACGTCATTACGTGTACTTGCATGCAGAGGCCCGCCAATCTATACCTCCCTCCATTTACATTTCGTGCCTGAAAGCCAAATGGACATCGTCTTTGACACGTCTCATTTTTTATCTTGTTCAATTTCTCATGTGTAAAGTGTGGCTGGCCCTTTCTTTATTAACTTCACATGTTGTTTGTTGGGAAAGGTTAAAGAGAGGTCAAGGAAGCATATTGGTTCAGCCCTTGATGAGGGAAACACTATCTCAAGGTAGGCTCTTTCTTACTTGATGTTATATGATGTTTAAGATGGCCAAAAGAAAGTATCGTAGAGTTTCAATATACGCATGAGATGGACTAGGTAAACTTGGAGAAATACAGTTCCCTTACCTTGTATCCTAAGTGCATTTGCTGTCTGACCTTCTCACTTCTGGAACAATCCTTTGTGAAAAGTATATCGATATAACCTTTCTTCAAAATGAAGCCCTCGTGCTGAAAAGCCCAATCGGTACCTGCGCGGTATATTCAAAGAACCTTTCGGCACAAGGGCTTAACATATGTCTTTAAATATACATGCCATGTCCTTCTTTTCTTCTCTCTCTTCTCTTTCTTCGTTCCCATCGTCTGCAAATTCTTCTTCTCTTTCTCCAGATCTCACGTTCTTCAACTTCATCCATCTAGCACCTCTTAACCATCATGGCCCCCTTTCCAGCATCGGTCTTTGAGACCATTACTGTCCCAACATCAACCTCTTCCCTCTCAGTCAATACCATGCTGCCGACCCCAACAGTAGTTCCCGAGAACAAAATTGTATCCGTCAACTCGACAAGAATTCCTATCCCTGCAGTCCAACAGATCTTCGTGTCCGACACCGATGGTAACTTCTCCTTGGTCATCCTTATCTTGATGCTCTTCTTCTTCTTGGGCATGATATTCAAGGATGTTCTCAACAAAAAGCGTTCTGGGGAGCTCCGAGAGGAGGCCGAGAGCTGCAACGAGTTCCTCATCTCCATCGTCACCCTGCCCTGCCTGGTCTTCAACATGTACAACGTCAAATGGTTGTGGATCACCTTCACGAACTTGTTCCGCTCGGAGAAGAACAAGGTCATCCTGAAGAAGCAGAGCAGAAACGATAAGATCGTGCTCAACATCAGATACGACAGCGAGGAAGTCGTTGCAAGAATAGGCGGCGGCTGGCCACCCAAGCGCCCTCTACCCTCTAGAAATAATAAGACACCCTACAGCGACAAGGCTCCCGAGCCCAGACGTCTTCCTAAGGTCACCGAGGTCAGCATAGATCCTGACCATACCACTCCTCCAGCTACAGGTCTTCCGTCAATTGGAGGACTTCCTGTCGTCTTTGAAGTTCCTGAGATTCTGTCTACGTTGGAGACGGACAATTCAGGTTTCACAATCACTCCCGTTCATGGATCAGGCTCAGAGGCAACCAGACATCCGTCGTCCAAATCAGATCTCACCGGACACGAAAATGCCTTGGGTATCAACAACAACGGAGAATCTTCTACTAGCCATGCTGGTGGTTCTCACTCTACTGGTCATCATTCCCATTTCTCTAGCCACGGTCACAGTCATACTGGTGACCACGGAGATGATGGTGGCTGTGATGATGGTGGTGGTGACTAGTCCCCAGGTGCTTGTGGGATTTCTTTGGAGTCTCGGTGTTCTTGATATGTTGGGAATCACTTTTTGACAAGTTTCCTCTTGGAGGAATAGACATTTTGGAAGAACGCTCTAAATCTAGATCACACATAGATTGAGCTTGGATATATATTGGTCATCAGCAAGGTCCAATGATAGAGCAGTAACAGATTATACTGTAGAATTCTAGCACCCATGACAAAATTCTTCCGCGTCTTGATCAAAGAGCGTACAGAGGTTGGATATAAACCAATTCATTATCTTGGTATAGTACATACGACCAAAGCTCGTAGAAAATACGGGATCCCGTCCGCTCTCCCATAGTCAAGCTGCGAAGCGCTGGATTAGTAGTTGGGTCGGTGACGACCAGCGAATCCCCGGTGTTGTATGTTTTTTTTGCTATTTCTTTCTTTTTTCGCCGATATGGACCTGATGTGAATGGATGATTGATTTTTACTGTTTTGTGACCTTCATCGGTGGGTGTGCAAATTATTCATGTAACTTGTTGTCGTCTTGGCCCGTCCTTCACTCCGCCTGGGGTCGATCCCGCTCCGGTGCCGTTCTCATGCTCTGTTCACCGTCCCCCATCTTTCACATTTGTTGCTGTTGAGTTCCATAATATCTCCCTGGCATTTATTTCTGTCGCTCTCCCTTTGAATATCATCAGCACCAGCGCCTTTACTGCACAGCAACCGAACAACGTGCAAGTGTCCTCCTTCTAATGCAGCTTGTAGAGCACTGCCAAAGGCGCCGCCCCGCGCCTTTACGTCCGCTCCCTTCTCTAGCAGTAATCGCACGATCTCTAAATTGCCCGTATATGAGGCAGCCTGGAGGGCGTTGCCGTATATACCACCACGTGCGTTGACATCGGCCCCTTCTGCGAGCAGGTCTCTTACGACCATCGAGAGTCCGCAAAAGCAGGCATAATATAGTTTTGACCCTGGGGCAGGCCCTGGGTATCCAGCCCACGGGATACCGGAACAATACAAGGATCTCCACTGGTGGAAGGCATTGTCATCTCGTAGGAAGCTGACCGTGCTTTTAATAGTTTCTTCGGAATCTCCAGCCAAGACGGCGTGTTCCGCCCAGTATAGTGCCGAATACTGCGTGAACGGAAAAGATCTTCTGAGCACGCTGTGGTGACCCTTAATATCCATTAGATAGGTTAAGCAGGTTCTGGTAATGATGCTGCTAGCGCTGTGAAGATCAAACTGGGGTTGTTTGAGAAGATATTCCTTGACAGAGAAGTGGGCAAGATGAAGTTCCTCAACAATCCGATTAAGCACCCTGACTTGAGCAATAACCACTAAGCTGGGGCAGTATCTCAATATATCGTGTTTTTGATACAGCCTGCCATCAACATCAAAACCCAGAGGCTCTTGATCCGGCTGCGTAGCTATCACTTCAATAGCCTCGGCCACTCTCAGAGGCCGTTTAGTATGGACGAGGAATTGCAGTAGGCGAATCCCGTCGCCCCTGTATTCCGACGGTATACTTGCAATCATGCGGTGGTATGTCTCCTCCAAGCCATGGGGTAAAGACTTAAGAGCTATTTTGATATCTCTTGGACTCAAACACCGAGCAAGACTGTCAAGTTGGCAGGCTGCCCATCTGAACCTGTGACAAACGTTAGAAATGACCCTACCGTTTATGTCTGTCATACAGCGAAACTCACATTCCGTCCGCTCCGTTTCCGATCTTGTCACAAATCGCTTCTTGTAAACTCGATGATAGGTTCTTATCCACAAAATCGGATCTCTGCTTTAGCGTTGCTTCGACAAAAGAGCGTATGTCGGTATTGATAGCCTTCTTATCAATCAAGACGCAATTTCGCGCATTGAATAACCGAGGAATTTCACGGTTGAACTCTTCTTCAGGTCGGCCAGTAATCATGAGCTGGGCCTCATTGGGTATTGAGTTCTTCATCCATTCCAGTAATTCTTTCCTTTCAACACACTCATCTATCGCATCGATAACAATGGAAACTTTCTGAGTAGCCTTTATCATTGTGCCAACGCAAGCCGACAAAGCAGCCGTTCCAGGCTGAATTTGCCCGTTAGCGTGAGAAGCAAAAAGATCATCGAGACTTTTCGCAGTTTCGTTACAGCTAAGGTAGAGCTGTGCCGCTAGCGAGTGCAATAAGTTCTCCAATCTCTGCTTCTTGGGATCATTGAAGTCGAAAAAGAATACGAGCGTGGTGTGATTGCCACTCGACAGAATATGATCAAGAATTGTCGTGCTTAAAACCGTCTTGCCGCACCCTGCCAACCCGTAGAGCCATAGATGTTGGCGTAACCCAGATTTCCATTCACGAAAGGCCGGATTGTTGAATACCCAGGTTCCGGTGCTGGGATGGCGGCGCTTTCTTGCCAGGTTGGCATTCGTTGAGTAGTCTGGCGGAGATAGCCAGCGCTCGATTTTAGCTACATGATGATCAGATCTCATGCCCACCACCGCATCTCGAGTGACGTTTCCTGTGTTATCAACTATCCCAGTTAGAAGACGGAGGGGAAGCTAGGCAGTGTTGTGATACTAACGAGAAGTGAAGATTTCCCTAATAGGCACCTCGGCCTGGATCTTGCTGGGTGGAATCTGACACAGGAGATCTTTCGCATATGATGCTGCCATCATTGCTGCAAACCCTTGCCATTCTTTGTTTTTATGCGAGTCGGAGTAGTCGCATATTCCGCGTATCACCAGGCACGGGAAGTGATTCATGAGACCGGCCGCCTCCATCTCGAAACAAAGGACATCCTTATCGGCCACCAACGAGTCCCGAGCAAGCGCGTCCTTCATTACTTGATTGGCACTAGCAATCAACCCATAATGGATGCTAGGTTCATCATTTCGCTCACTCCATCCAGTTCGATCCACGAAGTAGGTGGGATCGTTACCGCACACCTCGGCGCATTTCTTGGAGAAGTCCGGATGCACAACATCAGATCTGTAGAGTTTATCGCTATCGGGTGGCGGTCTAGAATACTTCGGTCGCAAGTGTGGCCGTCGATCCAATGCCTTATTGACGTGCCTGCTGAGGTGGTTCCCTTCAGACTCATAATCGGCCTTGAGCGCGCTGGCTGCATTGAAGAGTAACAGTGGGGGTGGATTTAAGTACCCTGTAGGTACCAAACCATGGTCTTGGATCGCTTTGCCGTAGTCATACTGGAAGACGCCGCCTCTCCCGTTTCCCTGAGTGCTCACTACGACATCGCCCAGTCGAATATCGTGCTTCGCGCTTGGGGCACCACCGCCGATGCCGACCATCAACCCAAAACAAATACTCGGAAAGCTGCGCAGCATATCCCTTGCTACAGTCGCGGCGGCAGTGGTGCCATACTCGTGTTTGGGCAGGATGGCTATGACAACATTATGTTTCCCAATTCTTCCTAAAGCATAAGTATTGTTGTCCTGGCGGGCGATGCTTTCGAGCTGGTCATGTTGCTCGTCAAGTATGGCTCGCGCGGCGACAAGCTCAGTAGGGAGGGCACAAATCCAGCCGACAGTGTACTTTTCAGGCTTTGACATAATCGGCGATGAATACTGAGGAAGAGGAAGACGTGATGCTGTGTGTGCATACATCCGTAAGAGGAGAGAGTAGTTGGAGAGACGCGTGGCAAGGCCCACGAGAGTAACGGCAGTTATATATCAGGCTCTCAGGATGCATGAGGCTATCACCAGGTCGCCCCAGGGCGCTTACATGCAGGAGTCGGCGGCAAGCGAGGCGTCTAAATTACATGATTGGCGAAGAATTCGTGTCGAGGTTGTTCCATGCCTCTCAATGTGGAGAACCAGTTGGCCATCTGGTCTCCGAATAGAGCAAATCAGACAAATGGCCAGTCAAACTCTGGAGTGTATTCATGCCTCCGTTCTTTGCAGCAGTTGTTCATATGACACTTGCTGTCCTTGTGTAGATCAACTGTAGGTCTCCAATCACATCCCTCTTAGGCTTCTACGAGGCTGCTGATGTGCTGAAATCTCGCGATGATAATAGTAAATGGGATGCCAGTTGAAGGAATTTGGGGGGTGAAAAGGTAGCCATGGTAGGAGGTGCGATTGGTGGTCGCATTGTCTGCTGGCCCAACTTTTGTTGCTAATACTGATCTTAATGCTGATGGTCAATTGAATAAGTCGTCTGTACAGAGTGAGTATGAGCTCAAACTGTCAGTTACCTTGTCGCGCTTCTCTCGTCAACGGCAAACCACTTGGTTATACGGATACTGTCCCCCTGAGTCGTGGCCTTGGGTCGAGGGCAATCAACTAGACCTCAACTGGAACATGACACAAGCCGACAACCCCAACAGTCAAGTGACGGTGAGTTGTCCATGTTTACTGGGCAACATAAAGCTTCCTAGTCATAGACCGGGGACAGTTATGGTGATTGGCGTTCACGGATCTGTGCGACTTGGTTGCATTGGCAAAAAGCACAGAGTACGCGCTGTTCTCTTGCGGGGGGACACAAGCTCGTTTGCAAAAGAAGTACATAGTTCGTCATGGAATTTGATTCGAAACATGTTTCATGGTAACCGGAGAATAGGCCGGAGAATTGGCCGGAGAATTGGATCAATGTTGTTGCGTTGAGACGTTGAACTGATGAAGAAGTTAAGCGCCGGGGATTGATTGAGGTGAAGGCTTAGGTTACTAACATTTCCCTGACCAAGTGGACGGCAGATGAAAGTGGCTGCAGGCGATTACAGGGGACCTGTAGCACCCTTCAGGGGGGACACATTCCAATTAGGGCGGATTTCGGTGAAGTATCCAATGAGGGCTCAGTGTCATGTGTCAAGTGACGTAACTCTAATGGTTGTAGCGGCATGAGTCGGCGATTGCAGTTCAGTCGGCGACCGACCTAACCAAACCTCAAGAAATTGATTGACAGGAGCAGTCATGATGGCACAGTACCGTAGCTACCGTGCCTCCTTACTTGACTCGTTCCCGACTTTGTTCACGTGGTCATCTTTCAGCATGTACAAAGTCAGTCAGTCACCTTGGCTCACCGCTGGCTTATCACAATGATGCCCGCCGCCCTGTTACCTACCTACCTATCTATATAAAGTGAGATTCTTCATCTCATCTAATCTAGATGATTGACCCTCCGAGATATTCCCCGACGTCATTTATTTGTTCGAGATCCATCTGGTCCACTGTGACGTGACGTTGACTGCGCTCAGAGATACACATATTGCTGAGAGCGTCCTGTTGGCGATGCCTCGTTGCTCATTGTCGCAGTAGCACTCCGTAACCATGTTCTCGCGATCAACACGGCGCCTAGCCAGCCAAATACGACCCCTACATCTACGACCGTCACCAACCCCTGTCTTCCAAGCACCTGCAAGGGCACAATCTCGCTATTTCGCCGCAACGAGACTTTCAAGATCTGCGTCAACGAAACCTCCTGCTTCTAATAAGTCCACGACAATATCGAGAGACCCGAGCACATCCTTCGCAGTCTTCCTCGCAGGCGTGGCCTCCTTTTACCTTGCCTACAGCATTGCGCAACAATCACCTACACGATGCGATGCTGCCTTCGAATCTTCGAGCGATCCTAGAGACCCTTCTCTTCCTCGATATCGCATCAACGAAGTTCGCAAGCATGACGCCCATTCTGACAACCCTTGGGTCATCCACCGTGATAGAGTCTACGATATCACCGAGTGGATAGGCGCGCATCCTGGTGGCGATGTTATCCTTCGCGCTGCAGGCGGCTCTATTGACCCCTACTGGGACATTTTTGCCATACACAAAAGCGACTATGTGTATGATATTCTAAACCAGTACCTAATTGGCTTCGTCGACCCGGCAGATTTGGTCAATGGACGTCCGGCGCAAAAAGAAATTGAGGATCCGTTCGCCAACGATCCAGTTCGACATCCGGACTTGATCACCATGACGGACAAGCCCAGAAACGCCGAGACTCCTGCGCACGCGATGACGAATGAGTTCCTTACACCCAATGACCTTTTCTACGTGCGCAACCACATGTGGGTGCCGACAATCGGCGAGAACCCAAATAATCACAATCTCACGATAGAACTCCCTGATGGAACCACAAAGGAGTACACCTTGGCGGACCTCAAGTCTCGCTTCAAACCTCATAAAGTCACAGCCGCTCTTCAATGTTCCGGTAATCGCCGCCGTCACATGAACGAGGAATCAGGTCGCAAGACAAACGGCCTTCCCTGGACTGCTGGAGCTATCTCCAACGCCTGCTGGGAGGGCGTCTTGCTCTCTGACATCCTGGCCGATGCAGGCTTTGACTTGCACTCGGGCCTCACAGGAGAATCTGAGGCCAAACACGTGCAGTTTTCTGGCCTCGAAGCTTACGGCGCGTCCATCCCTATCAAAAAGGCCATTGATCCCCAAGGCGACGTGATACTCGCCTACAGAATGAACGGCCAGGCCCTTCCGCGTGATCATGGCTTCCCATTGCGAGCCATTGTTCCAGGACATGTCGCTGCGCGATCTGTCAAGTGGTTGAACCATGTCACCCTCAGCGACGAGGAGAGCACATCGCAGTGGCAACGACGCGATTACAAGTGCTTTGGACCAAATCAGAAACAGGTGGACTGGGATACAGCACCCGCCATTCAGGAACTGCCCGTTCAAAGCGCCATAACAACCTGCAAGCTCGGCGACTGGACAAATAAGGAGGGCAGTTCTGACATTTACACAAAATCAGCTTCATTGACTGGCTACGCATACTCAGGCGGAGGTCGTGCTATCGCCCGTGTCGATGTATCCTTCGACAACGGTAAAACCTGGTCTCAAGCATCCATACTTCCCGACTGCTCAACTAAAGTGGGTGAGCAATCTCCCTGCTTCGGCCACGCAGCATGGGCATGGCGGAGATGGAAATTCCAAGGCGAAGTGCCGTCGGACGCATTCGAGACAACAGAGTCTGGAAAGCGCTGTGCCACGTTTGTCGTGAAAGCTACAGATGAGGCATACAACACGCAGCCCGAGAGCCACGCAGCTACATGGAATATTCGCGGCAATCTTGCTACGGCGTGGCATCGACTCAGAGTGTTCGACGACAGCCCTACCGGCAAGCGTTAGAACATGGTAAATAGCATCAAGGATTGGATTTTATAGTCAGGATTCGAGTTTGAGCAGGCGAATGGGGTTATCAATACTGGGTTCGCAAGCATAGCATGCGTTTCATACGGCCGACCACGTCATGGCTAATTACTAGAACGATTGACTTGAACAAGAGTGTCAAAGCATTCATTCATCCACTTATCGAGTTCAAACCTAATAATATCACTGGCAGTAGACCGCCGATTTCTATTCTCCGTTAAGTGAATACGTCCTCCCTAATGCACAGCATATTGTACATAAGCCCTCGCCCAGGTACCGCTCTATTCGCTTGATGTGCCCATCTAAGTGTGCCAATCCAACCATTTCCACAGCATCGATGTCATCCTTTTATTACGCGCAAGGAGATAGCATCACCTACGCATCATCATCGTCCTCGTCCTCGGCATCAGTGAAGTACTCAAACTCCTTAGGTGTCTTAGCCTCCTCATCGTCATCTGAGTCCTCGTCCACAGCCGTCAGAACACCCGCAGCTGCTGCAGCACCAGCACCACCGGGGGTTTGGGGATCAGCATCGAGAAGTCCGAATGGTGATCGGCCTTGGTTGCGAAGCAACTGTCCGATCGTGGCTCCTCCTCGCTGAGAGTCACCACCGAGACGAGACTCGGCAAGACTACCAAGCACGGCACGTTGAGCAGCAGTTCGTCCTCCTCTAGGGGGTTGCTGTCCTGCTACAGGAGCACGTTCGGTTGTCACCTTCTTCAGTTTCTCCTCGAGAAGACTCTTTTCCTCATCAGGTTCGCTGTCGTGGAGGAGCAAGGGACCACCAGTGGGCTGTGAAGAGTTAGCAGTGCAAACTAATACAAGAAACGACCATGTACTAACCTTCTTGACGGGCTTGTATCGGCCAGCAGGGAAGCTGATGTACTTGAGCTGGCCAGGGAGAACTCTGGTCATGTTCTCGATTTCGTAACCAACCTTCTCCTTTTCGGGCTTCTTCTTGGTGTCAGTGGAAGCGGCAGGTTCCTTCTCTTGCTCTTCCTTCTTATCCTTAGTCTCTTCGACCTTCTTATCCTCATCGACATCCATCTTTTCTCCACCGCTCTTAGCGGGGGCGGTATCGATCTCCATGCTCTCTCTTCGCTGGGCACGCTCCTTCTTTTGAGCTCGTCGCTTCGCCTGTGCAGTGGTCGACAGAATAGCAGTAGCAATGAGAGCGGGACCCTCCTCGGTCTTCACTTCTTGTTCGGGGGGGTAGTCAAAGAGGCTTGGTCGTGTAGCACAGTGGAACTTGAAGTCGGGGATCTCAAGGTCATGGTCCAATCCGATGATGGATGTAGGGGAGAAACTGAGGGACAGGAAGTGGGTGAAGGGGAACCAGTACCAGTACTGAGTAAAGACAGCCATACCAACGATGCCGGCCATGTTGAGGTTGCCAGTTTGGGTCTGGAGGCCAATGGTACAGTTGCGGCCGCCAGCATCGATAATGCCAAGGGCCAAAGCAGCGCCGAACTTGGTCATGGCATCCTCGTGACGATCACCGACTACCTTCTTCAGAGTCTTGCGGATTGATGAGACCTTGGGGTTCATAACCTCGTTCTGCTGAACAAGGATCATGGCGAGAGAAATGAGAGCACCCTGTCGCACAAAGTCTGTAGGATCCTTCATCATAGGCTCAAGCAGGTCAATGGCCTCGTCGAGACCAGTGCCCGCGCATGAGATACCAAGAGCCATAGCGGAACCATAACGTACGTGGGGGTTGTATGATTCGGAGAGAAGCTCTACCATACGAGGAACACTACCGGGCTTGCGGAAGAGGATGAAGCCCAGACTCATGACAGCGATACGGCGAACGTCATCATTGACATCGCTGACAGCAATGTGGAGAAGCTTTCGGATAGCCTTGTTGCTACCGGTACCACAGTAGGCGAGAGCAACGGTCATGATACCACCGTATCGAAGCGTGGGATCGGGATCGTTGAGGAGACCTTCAATAAGAACATCGGCACCTTCTTGGCGACCAAACATTATAAGTGCCATACCGATGGCAAGACCGCGGACAATCTTCTCGTGTGTAGTTTCATGCGCATATGTAATCATATCCTCCAGGGCCTTGACATTTCCGGTGCCAAGCATGATAAGACCCATGGACAAACCAACAGCCTCACCATTGAGGGCAGAATCTTGGAAGAGAATCTCTCGGAGCTTCTCAAAGATCTCCCAATCGCCGGTGGCCATGCCCGCAATACCAAGACCAAGAGCGCCACCATGCTGAACAACCTCTTCCTCAGCCTGGCCAAACTGTTCCTTGAGATAGCCCAGAGCGTCGGCTCCGTGGTTAGCATGAATCAGTCCATAAGCATAGAGAGCACCACCCTGACTGAAGATGGAGCCACTGCTCAGACCGCCTTGCCTAGGGAGGTAGGGCTCGAGAAGCTTTCGCGACTGAGAGAGGTTTCCTCGGTGAATGACACCAAGGGCGGCAGTGGCAGTGAACTTGGACCAGTTGACAGCTTTGCCCAGCCACTCCAGATTATCGCGGAAGAACTTGTCGTTTGTGGTTCCTTGGTTCATGAAAGCATTGCAAAATGTGACGGCGGTGTGGAAGATGGAGTTACGGCCCTCGAGGCTATCTCGGACCTTGTTGAGGATGCTCAAATCGGTTCGGTTATTGCGGTAAAGGAACTCGAGGTTAAGGCGGATTGTCTTGCTACCGTCTAGGATAGCTCGAATGTTGGTGTAGGCCTTGGATACTTGATCGGGAAGCTCGTTTTCGGGGGCTTCTTGCTTGTTCTCAAGAAGAGATTCGCTCTCGTTGGACTGCTCGCCGTTCTCGTCCGATTCCTTCTTAGCAGGCTGGCTGGCCGGTAGCGACGCCAGAACCTTGCCCAGAAATTCCTGTGTACCGTTGTCGTAGAGATCGAAAGCGATCTGGTAGGCGTTGGCAATGGAAGATCGATCTCCCTTCTCAACAAGATTGCGCAGCATGCGAGATGCCTCATCATCCGAGTTGAGGTAAACAACACACTTGGCAATGGCAAAGTAATCGGGGTTAGGAATCTCGTTAAGGAGGTCAAGAATCAGCCTCAAAATTTCGGTTCGGAAGCCTCTCTCCTGAACAATATCCATGCAGATGCCCAATGTATACTCCATGAGGTCCTCTGCGGGCCCAGGAGTGCTTTCGAGAGGGTTGGACTTGGCCTTCTTCTCATCATCGCTGGCGCGCTTGATGACGCTTCGAAGAACGTCCAGGTTCTTGGCCTCAACCGCGATACCGACTACCTGCCTGTATCGACCCTGCTCCAAGCAGCTCTCGAAAAGTCTATCAATGACCCTTTGCAACGAACCAGTGGCCTGGTCGGGGAGCTCAGCAATGGAACCAGAACGACCCTGCTTGAAAGCGGGCTGGAAAGTCGCCTCCAGCATAGTATTGTCGATCGAATCGCGGGAAAGGAGAGACTTGGGAGGCAGAGTCGTTTGCGAGAAGGGCGTAGTGGGAGACATGACAGCACCCTCAGCGCTGCTCGAGAAGGTAGTGGCTAACTCGGGGAGATCGCTGGTCTTGGAAGCCTGAGGAGTGGACTTCTTGGCAGCAGTAACGGCGATATACTGGTCGACGCATTTGGAGATGATGGTCTCCTCGAACTCGCCGGGAGAATCGAGCTTGAAGAGGTCACCGGCGGCGAGGGCAAAGACCATACTGTCATTGTAGGCCTGGAGATGGTAGTACACCTTGGCGAGAACGAGGGCAGCGAGTTGACGCTCGGGGAAAGATTCATCCTCATAGAGTGCCTCACTGAGGCGACAATGTTAGCACAACGCATGACAACATCAGAGACAAGACAACGCGAGCATGACGTACATCTGGGTCAACACAGCAGCAACCTCAGTCCAGACAGTGTCGATGTCGTCGTTGAGGGTCTGCAGAGCAAAGACCTTGAGTTCAGGCTCCTCATCCGTGAGGAAGGCGAGGACGCCGGTCGCCGAGACGATCCCAGGCATCTTGAAGGAGTATGAGGGTTCGTGGGGGCGGGCTAGAGAGGTCTGTAGCAATGCGAGTGGTGATGCGAGAGGCTGTTGGGGCAGAAATGGTCGAGTAGTAGAGAAAGGGTTGTTTCCGTATAAACCTAAGGGCATAAACAGGGCCCGAAGACACAATTACAAAGGTTGTGTAGAGACAAATGAGATGCTAAGAGGCGATGGATGAATTGGTTTGGTTGGTGTGTTGTGTTGCTCCAGCAGTGGAGGGTCTCTCCAAGATGGTCCACGTCAGGCACAGCTCTGCCTTGCACAGGGTGCACGGGCCAACACATAAGAGCTTCAGGCAGTTGAGGGGTTACATAAGCTGCTCTGGAGAAGCGAGCACGTGACCAATAGCATCTGTTGAACACGCGACAGGGAAGAGACGGGACAGATAGCGATATCGTATTAACGCGATGGGAATGTGGTGGTCATTGCTGGCGCTTAGTAGCTGGCTGGCCGGGTCTTAAAAGAGACGCAAGTTTATCACAAAATGCTGTTGAGATTGTACGATTGCTGCATGAACACTCACAAGCTGTAACCTGAGAAGCATAGCAGGTAACCTCGGAGTTACTTGAGAGAAGGTTTCTTTATTAAAAGTTAGGAATAACAGTACAAGCTTTATAAGTTTTTTTTAATACTTCTGGATTTCCTATAAATTATTAAAAGAATCGAAATTTATTATATAAAATACCAAATTAAATTAAATTTAT